>JANTPZ010145105.1:0-13170 GCA_025593235.1 Vachellia pachyceras | reverse complement strand
AAAAGAAGGTGGGCGGGTGGGCGGGCTGCGGGTTGGGAAATCCCAACCCGCCGCTTGGCGGGCTGGCCGTCCAGCCCACCAACCAGCGCGGGCCAGCCCGCAACCCGCTTTCCCAGTACTAGAAGTGGAATTGAAAGTGGAGGTGAAAGTGGAACTGGAAGTGTGTTTTAAAATGTGTTTGGTATGGCTATGGAAGTATAATATAAAAGTCCAAAATACCCTCAACAAAAAAACTCATCGTGCCACATTGTCGCCCACCTCGTCACTGTTGCTCGCTCTCTGTATTCGTCGCCGTCGCCCACCTCATCGCCGTCGCCCCCTGTCGCAAATCGAAGACCTGTCGCCCCCTCACCGAATGAAGAAGCAAATCGAAGACCCATCGCAGCTTGTCACTCACCTCGATCTGCGTTGCCCACCGTTGAAGCTATCGCCATCTCCCTTGAAGCCGTCGCCACAGCCGTCGACCACCGTTGAAGCTGTCGCCCAGATCGAAGAGGGGGAGGGGGAGGGCAAAAGGGTCCAAGCTCAGTTCCATGAAACTAGAACTGGGTTCCCAAGAGGGGAGGTTGGAACCCAGTTCTAGTGTTTTTGGGTTCCATGGAATTCACTTCCTTGATACCAAACAAACCAAAATCCCACTTCCACCCTCAATTCCACTTCCATCTCTCAAGTTCCATCTTGTTTGGCTTCCAATCCTGAAATTTAAATGTGGTCCCAAAATTTAGGTTTTATTCACGTACTCACATTTTTCAGAAAAGTTATTTTGGATATAAAACCTTTGTTTGAAACCTAAGCTTTAAAAAACTATTTTCTTGTCAAATCACACATTCTCTTTTAACAAATTTTCTTTTTCCTACTTTTTATTTCATCTTTTCTACCTACTTTTTGCCTTGAACTTCGTAAAAGCTAATAACTTCCTAAACACAATCTTTTAAAATCTAGGTTTGAAACTTAAGTTTTGCCTCAAAATCTGTAAAATGTATTCTTCAAAACCTAGGTTTTACCTTGGAATTCATAAAAGCTATTTTGAAAAGGGTTTCCAAACAAGCCCTTGGATCTCATTTTTAGAATAACTTTTACAGATTGCGAGGAAAAACTTAGGTTTTGGAGAATAAATTTTGGAAAATAGCTTTTACAGATTATGAGGCAAAACCTAGGTTTTGAAAAGTGATTTATGTTTGGGAAGTTATTAGCTTTTACGGATTCTAAGGTAAAAAATAGGTAGGAAAGAGGAAAGAGAAATAATGAAAAGTAGGAAAGATGACAGTGAAAAAAGAAAAGTAGGAAAGATGGAATAGAAAGAAGAAAAAAGTACGAAAGAGAAAAGAGAAAACCTAAATTTCCAACCTATATTTCAAATTGAGGTTTTACAACTAAAATAATTTTTTTAAAAAAATTTTATACTTTAACAAAATCTAAATTTTGAATGAAAATTTAAGTTTTGAAATGAAGTAAACTAGCTCTCAATACTTCCAACATCTATTAGTCTATAGAACTCTGACTGGCCCAACGTGGTATATGACGTGGCATTTGTTTGTGTCAAACGCCCCGCCTATGAGCGTACAATGTTTCACGCGCCCGTTGAAGTTTGAATCCAACTCCATAACATTCAAATTTTCAAATGTTTGCCCAAAATAATTAATGGAAGAATATTAAAAAATTTGCCTGGTCAAACCCGGTTGTTTTACTGTTTGCAAAACTTCCAATGTTTTGAAACCACCACGTCCCTATCCTTCTTCGGCTTCGGCTTTCTTCCGTAATCTTCCCTACTCTCTCTGTATTCCGATCACCTTTGGAATATTGCGTTCGTGGGGATCCCTAACTATATAGCCATCGATTAATGAATAAACCTAGTTTTTTTCTTATTTGGCTTGTCGATTGATTTTAAGGTGGGCGAGTCAGCCTTCGGGTTTAGGGTTTATTTATATTTCCTGTTTTTCCCTCCGTGAACCTCTTTCGGGGTTTTCATGTGAATTTTTGTGACTGGTTGGATTCTGAGTCCTTTTTTTATTTGTTTTCCGAGAGATGGATTTTGGGATTTCCGATGAATTGGTGGGAACCTTTGCCCCAATTTTTGTTTATTGGATTTATTCTGGAATTTACGTGGTTCTTGGTTTAATTTCTGAGAATTATCGATTACATACGAAGAAGGATGAAGACGAAAAGAATTTGGTATCCAAAGTTTCGGTGGTGAAAGGGGTTCTTATTCAACAAATAGTTCAGGCTATTGTGGCAATACTCCTGTTTGCTGTAAGTGATCTTTACGATTCTTTTTTTTAAAATAGATGGAAGCTATTAAAACTTCCTAAACTGTTCTTCTGAATCCTTTAATAGATGTTATATCTGGAATTTTATCATATGGAAATCGTGTGCGCTTCTTATTATAGGCTGATCCTAGAAATTTCACTGTCGTCAGAGTCTGACAGAAAAATCAGATCGTTGTCGCACTATCTAATATAAATCATTAAGGAACCTTTTCCATCCCTACAAGACAAAGTGCCTGTTTGGGAAGCCATTTTCCCAAATGGTGCACGTAAGCCGAGATAAAACCATCTCGAAATCTGTAAAAACCATCTCGAAATTCATAAAAACCATTTTGAAATCCGTAAAACCATCTCAAAATTCCCAAAATGCCTCAAAATCTACAAAATCCATTTTCCCAACGGAGTTCCCAAACAAACACAAAGTTAGAGAAGTTTTTGTTATTGATATCTCTCACGCAACTTGGTGATTGATTTCCCACTTCGGAAGGGACTCCTCCACTTCTCATTTATATGTTCTTTCCTCTCTGGGAAATGGTTAAAATTGTGATTAATTTGGTGGTGAGTGGTCTTTTTATAGATTATTTGGGATGTTTCCTTGCTCTCTGAGCAAAGCTGTGTTGGTTGAAAATCACCCCAAAGGAACGAAGAACCCAATTTCAATTATCTTATGAATATTTTTGCTTTCTTTAATTATTTTGACTTTGTATTTTCTGTTGGGGCTTAACAATTATAACAGATTGAAGAGTTGATTTGTTTTTTGATTATGAATAATCTATTATTATTAGTGCATTAGGAATGGATTTGGTCTGTTAATGGTTAGGTAGGAGGCTAGATGCGGACTTCATGAGGCTGATTAGGAAGCTTGTTAATGATTATCTTAATTCTAAATGATTAGAACTCTCAGAAGAATCAAAAGTCAACACATCTTAGATGAACACTGTAGTAGTGAACAAACAGGCTTTTTGTTTTAACACAAATAACAAGTAAATAAATCTCATTATGAAATTTGCCATGAGAATCATTTAAACAATGTTCCAGGGTCAGTTAACGCAAACTGTGTAAATAATCACTTCAAATTTAGGTACAGTTAATAGTATAATAATGTCTTTTTTCATTACATGTTAATTACATAAATTGTTAAAATCATTTTAAATGATAAATAACTCCTTTGTTTTTATGTAGGTCACCGGGGGGAATGGTGATGATAATGGTATTGTTGAAAATACTTCCATCCTTGTATTAGTGAGACAGTTTGTTGCTGCAATGCTGGTTATGGACACGTGGCAATACTTCATGCACAGATACATGCATCACAACAAGTTCTTATATAAGTACATCCACTCTCAACATCACAGACTTGTTGTTCCCTATGCATATGGAGCTCTCTACAATCACCCTATAGAGGGTCTTCTTCTAGATACTGTGGGTGGAGCTCTGTCTTTTCTTATATCTGGCATGAGCCCATGGGTCTCCATTTTCTTCTTCTCCTTTGCCACGATTAAAACTGTGGATGATCACTGTGGACTATGGCTCCCTGGGAACCTTTTTCACATATTTTTCACAAACAATTCAGCTTATCATGATCTGCACCATCAGCTATATGGCACCAAGTATAACTTTTCACAGCCATTCTTTGTAATGTGGGATCGAATCTTGGGTACTTACATGCCTTACTCATTGGAGAAGAGGGAAGGTGGAGGTTTTGAAGCTAGACCTTTTAAGGAGTTCAAGGATGATTAATCTTTTTGTTTGATGAGAGCATTCTTTGTCTGTAGTAGTATTATTTTTATTTGTGATGGGCTACACTGGCAAACTGATCTGTATATATGCATATATGCTTTTGTGCTCAATTTTTTTGGCTTTATTTATGTCCATATTAGTTGCCTTTTAATAAGGAAATTGTGGATGTACATATTTTGGTGTTTTTAGCGCATCCAATTGTCATACTTGCATCAAATTGTATTTTTAATGTACCAAATTTGTTATCTATGTGGTTCTATTGGTTAGAAAGTTCAGATCATGCAATCTTACATTATATTTTGACGTTTGGGTGGAAAACTCAAGCCTACAATTTGAAGCATAATTTTGTTTACAACCGACTTACAGAAAATAAGAAAAGGTTTGTAATAGCAGGTTACTAATAGAATAGTCAATATTTTGTCTCCCCTTTAACTCTATTAAAACCATGAATTGTATAGGATGTATCTTAAATACTTGAAAGACTCTCCCTGCTCAATAGTATGGTGTAGCTCTCACAATGTTGGCATTTTTCTTCCCACAAGATTCATGCCTGTAGTTAGTTATTCCTGCATTATTTGTGATGCATGGAGTCTTTTTCTAATTGTTTGCATTTTTTCCCATAGAATTTGTTGTGTATGGTTGGACAAAAAATTAGCGGTGGAAATGATATCTTCCGTTTAATCAACTCAAAACAAGTAATCCCTTCAAAATAATATATCATTCATAAGAAAGATTGATATATGTATCAGTAAAATGTCAGAAGCAAGCAACTTTCTCAGTAGATCTTCATTTTCAAGGCAATAATGGACTAATGTAAAATGAGAAAATGTTTTTCGATCACAAAATTTTTAACCTAAGAGGGGAAAAAAAAAGCAACCTTTCAACCTTCATGCCAAAAAGATAAAATTGAGCAACAAGTATCTTAAAGAAGATTAAAATGTATACAAGTGTTTAAAAATATTAATCCTTGACAATATGGGATTGGGATACCCCGTGACATGATCAAGACCAAGATGGAACACACTTGAATACCTCTATAGTTTGTACGGAGCAATTTTCACATCGTTTGCATTTTTCTTCACATAGAATTTATCCTTATGGTTAGTTATTCTCGCATTGTTATGCAATGCATGGAGTGTTTTTCACATTGTTCGCATTTTTCTTCACACAAAATTTATCCATGTGGTTAGTTGTTTATCCCGGGACAAGAAATCATATTTGTTAGAAATGTCACAAAAACATGATTAAATGTCCAAAATGATGGTTCATACAAAAAACTAGTCCTTACAACAATATCTTCTGTTTAATCAACTCAAAACAAGTAATCCCTTCTAAATAATATCATTCATTAGATTAATTGGGATATGAATAAGGAAAATGACAAAAGGAAGCAATTTTTCTTGCAGACCTTCTTCTTTAAGGTGATAATAGACTAATATGTAAAATGAGAAAAGGCTTCTCTAATAATATCAAAAAAAAAAATTTTAACTTCAGAGACGAAAAACAAGAATCAACCTTTCAGCCTTCACGACAAAAAGGGAAGGGTGAAAAACAAGAATATTGAAGTGTATATACGTGTTTTAAAAGAAAATAATAAAATAAAAATGCATAATATCTTTAGATAGGATAGAATCGAGACATCCTTGTGACATGATCAGGACAGGGATGGAATACATTTGAACACCCCTAATTTGCATGGAGTAATTTTACACTGCTTACATTTTTCTTCTCACAATTTATCCTTGCGGTTGGTTATTCTGGTCATCTGAGGTAGTTTTGAATCATACACCTAAACGGCCATTGTCTTTTGTACCAAAGAAATATGTATTGTTGACTAGGATGAACCAAAGACTTGAGCATTTCTTCTACACCTAAACACTCATTATTTTTTATTGAGTACAATCATATTGCGCGATCTATATAGCTAACCCATCTAGTGGAGTAAGATTTTGTTGTTGTTCCACTATAATAGCTATGGGCAAGACTGACACAATTTCCATCTAAATCCAAATTCTAAAATCACTCCTTACGTATAGAAAGATATGTGGCAAGAATTCTTAAGCTGGTCTATTTGGTCATATTCAAAATATTCATATCCTAACTTTGAACAAATATACCATAATTAGTTTCGTGCCTCATAAGTCATAAAAAAAGATATTGGACACCAAGTCTAGAGGTTGTGTTTTGTTCTGCTCAAAGGCTTGGTTGCGATAGAAAAGCTATCATGTCCTAAGTGGTCCATGAAATGGATACAAAGCCTATCCTTCAGTCAATGATGGTGCAGACTATAGACAAGTATATCATACCAAAACCACTATAGTGACAGACAAAGACTAAAATATTTTGATATTAGATGCGACCATTAATATGTTAATTTGCAGCACATAGAGCTGGACTTGTTAACATCCTTAGAATGACATTCTATTTTGTATCAGATAGACAGATAGCAAGTGTTTCTTTACCTGGACTTGATAGCTTGCCTTCTTCAGCTTTCTCTCTAGTAAAATATATGGATCCAAATTCTTTGAATTTTGCCCCTATGAAGTTTCATGAAATTATTATTTTTTTCAAATTCAGATAACCTAAACTCTTTATGAAAGTGTCAGGACTTGGTAGATTTGTAGTCATTATCTATAGAAGTCTCTATGTGAGTGAGTCTTGTAGTAACAATAAGGTTGTTTTCAGTTATCTGGAGGTAATAGGTATAAATCTTGTGAGCAGTCTCTTTGTTTGTAAGGGTGAGGCTGCAATCATCTAACCCTCTCCAGACCCCACATAGTGGGACCTAGTGCGCTATGCCGCCCTCTTATCTATAGAAGTTTTTATAATCTATAGACAAGCTTCATTCCTCTGTGCTGGTTACAGGTGTTAAGCCATGAGTTAAACAACCAGTAATGGAATGAGATGAAGAAACAAAATAGGATTTTCTGATTTGATTTTATCGGCTTCCAAATTGTAAGGTAACTTCATTTTACATTAACTTGCGTTCTTGTTATAGATATCTGCAATAATAAGATTGACTGTGACAGAAGAGTAATGATAAGCTGAATGGATGGACCACTATGTTAATGAGGTGGTTCTGACATTGAATGTGCCTGGTTTCATTCCTTGGTGAGCATTTTGCCGGTCGCTGTTTCTAGTCGCATGTCACTAGAGAGACATTCTCAAGGCTTGAAATTCTCAATTAATCCTTTGTGATGTATAAACCTCTCATAGTTATTGCACTCTATTTATGTGGAGTAATTGAGATCAACACTCTTTAGTCTTTATTAACTTGAAGGATGGTCAACTTACATAAGGATAATTGGTATTGGTCTAGCAATGGACTAGCTAGATCACAAAGTGACCGAACTGAGTTTGAATTCTAACTTGTTAAAATAGATTCATGAGGAGAGGCATCCTACTAGAAGAGCCTTGATCCAGTTCAGTTGATTGTTTGAATATTTAGTAACAGGATTAAGGAAAAACGTAGGATACAATGTCACCCAAAGGTTACCAAAAAAAAAACAAGAAGAAGGATGGTTAACTTTATAGTCACAACTTTTGTGACTTTTATTTTTTGGTTGGATACATTATTTTCAACAGCCAACAGCACTGAGGTGTAAAAATCCATATAGAAAAGGTAGATCTTATATATATGCAAAAGTGGTCCTTCTGTATCATCAGAAGTTAAAAAGAACGTAGAGTTGCACTTTCCAAAATGCAATGGCTATATCAGATACATCCAGCATTATAAATAAAAACAAAAAGCTATGCAACAAGCAAACACTGGACTAGGGATTGATTGCAAGAGGCTCATGCTTTGACAATACGAGGTTTCCTTTCACACCTTATCACTTATCAATGGTAATATGAGTCCATATGCATCCCTCCAAAATGATCCGCTTCATCTTGTTTGTGAATCAGACACAGCAAATACTGATATATAACATTACAAGGTTTAAAGAGGAAGATACATGAGACACCTGGACTGAGAGCCAAAAATTCGTCTAGTAAATAGATTTAAAAACTCAAATACACCAAGTGAAAATGCATAACAAAGTCCAAAGCTCTAGTAAAATTCAAACTACTGCTAAATGTATAGGGGTTGAGAAACATGTGATGAGTATGAACGTTGAAGTGGGGGTCTGGCATAAGCATGTTGTTGTCCATGAATTGCACCAAAATTTCCCATCTTTGGATCTGCCTTAAACCTAGTCACTTGAGCCAAAGTATCTGACCTGCGACGCATCAGTGGGCTATGATTAGGTTTCTCATAGGTTATGAAGGCATCCCCAGCCACCCTAACAGCCTTGTAACTCTTGCAGCCCAACAGTGTACTAGAATGTCTCCTCTGTCTCTGGGTCTCTCTGCTGGCTTTTGTCTGAATGGTTGCCGCCAACGTGCTTTGTTCTTCGCCGTCGGACAAGACAGAGAAATCTGCAGCACTGGCAGTGGCCACACTCCATTCTATGCTTGCCTCACTTGGTGCATAACAGGTTGTAGGGGAGGCACAACCAGAAGCAACTTCTGATGTTTGTCTATTAAGGAAGTGGTTGGTTTTACCTGTGAGGCTGTCAATCTCAAACAAATCTGAACTTGCATCACTCTCCGTATCATTGTAATTTCCTGAAAAAATGTCAATTTCTTCCACTTTAGCAGCAGAAGCAGCAGCATCCGAAGAGGGCATTGTATGCCTCTTATCAAAGGTCAAAGATCTCCTTTTATTCAATATTGGTGAGCCAAACACCTCCAATGACTTCCTTGGCTTCTCTTCTTCCTTTTTCTGAAGCTTCATAGTCAACAGTTGATTCTCTAGCCCTGAAGAATTCACGGCTGAGATTGCTAAATCCGGCTTTTCGAAGCAAACATCTTTGTTGCATGATAGTTCTTCGCGAGGCTTGTTTGTTTTAGCTGATGAATCAGCATCTAGGACAGTGTGAAAGAGGTTTTTCTGAGCACCTTTGCCATGAACAACACCATAAGTAGGATTATGGTTGTTGTGATTACTGATATCAACAGAATTATTATCAGCACATGTACATTTGCAGCCAACAAGACCAGCAAGGAAACTCTTCCTCTGTATCTTGGTGTTGTTGTTCCTGTTCCTGGATAGGTTCCTCTGAGCCCTCAGCAATAGTTTACTTTGGCTGTTCCAACTTGATTCAGATCGAACACTTGGAGTTCCATAGTGGGATTTATTGAGTTTTCTGGGTTCTAGAGCTTTGCCTTCTTCATCTTTATTATGATACTGGAAAAGTCTTGGAGCCACGTTAGTAGCAGCAGCAACTCTAGGACTCTCATGATCCATTCCTCCATTGAAGTACTTGTGAGCTTCAAAGACTCCAATATCACCACCTTCTTCCTTCTTCTCTGCAAGTTGAAAATGGAGATGCTCCCCTCTGTTGCTGGTAAAGGAACTACGAACATGCCTGCCTGAATCTGCAACTACTTTCTCTTCATTGCTGACCAAGTGTGAAGAAGAGATAAAAGCTTCACGAGGGTAGTCGTTTCTGTTATCAGAGGTGGTGGAAGTTCTTATCTGATGGAGGCTGCTGTTTGCAGTTATGGTAGCCATGGTTATAGGATTATTGAGTATAGTTTCAAGTACACAGAAACAGAAAAATGACCCCAGAGGGAAAGAAACTTGATGATGAAGAGGATGGAAAAAGAAGAAGATGGAACAAAAGGAAAGGATTTGAAATGAAGAAGTGAATGGACAGAGGATTCCATTGGAGAAGGAGCTCTATAAGTAGAGAGGGGTTGTGGAATCTGAAAATGTCAAGAAGGTGGGGGCCATGTGCTTCTGGCTCAATCGACATCTCCTCCACAGTTTTCACGCCAGACTACTTTGCACCTGGACTAACGAATAGAGGGAATGAGTTGACATATAAAAACTCAAAGTTAACGGAAAATCGATAAAAAAAATTCTTATTTAAAAATTTAAGAAGGAGAAGAATTTGAGTATCATGTTTTGTATAAAACTATCGATACTTTTTGTATAGAAATATATTATATTTTTTACGAATAAAAATTTTAAATAGAAACTTTTCGATTTTCAATCATTTTCGCTTAATAGGCTTATCGAATCGGATACAATGATAAAAATATTTTCTTAAACTTATCATTCTTGTGATACTTTTTCATTCTGAGTTAGTGTATATATGAGATTTTGTTCGTGTGCTTCTTAATTAAGATCCTAAATTTAAGTCATTATGAATAAATAAAATTGTCATGAGAAAAATTTCATATCTATTGAGTTTGACTCGATCGGAGTCAATTTATATTATGTCATGTTTGGTATGATAGAATTAGAGGGTGGAATTGAGATAGAAAAGATGAGACTATAGTGAAATGAATTGGCAGAGATGAAATGAGTCTCATGCCTACATGTTATATATATACACTCACAATACATAGCAGAGTCATAACAGAATTAGTTACAGGCAGAGGTGAGACCATTCACGTGTTCTTATGGTGAAATACATGTGAGCCTATGTTACCTTAGTGTCACATTATTAATACAGCAAGCTAATTACAGTTTACACTAACATTCCCCCTCAAATGAGAGGGTGTAGGATACAGTCCGAGTTTGCTTCGAAGCTTGCCAAACTGAGTATGTGATAATGCTTTAGTCAAGCAATCAGCCACCTAACTATTAGAAGGGATATATATAATATCCAATTGTCCAGAAAGAACTAAGTCCCTGATGAAATGCACATCTATTTCTATGTGCTTGCTTCTAGTGTGATGTACTGGATTTGCAGCAAGAGCTTTTGCGCTTAAATTATCGCACCAAATGACAGAGGGTCTTCTAAGGGACAGACCAAGCTCATTTATTAAGGAACTCAGCCATTGTATCTCAGCAGCTCCATCTGCTAAGGCTCTGTACTCAGACTCTGAACTAGATCTAGAAACCATCTTTTGTTTTCTCGAGGCCCAAGATATCAAGGTATCTCCTAGATAGACACAAATTCTTTCAACAGATTTTCTATCATCAATATCAGTTGCCCAATCTGCATCTGTGAAGGCAGTGAGTTGAAGGGACCTAAACGGCTTAATATGTAAACCAAACTAAAAAGTTCCCTTGAGATATCTAAAAATTCTCTTAACTCCTTGAAAGTGTACATCTGTGGGATTAGCCATGAATTGACTTAGCTTATTAACTGAGAAAGCTATGTCCGGTCTAGAGGTGGTTAAATACTGTAAAGATCCAATTGCTCTACGATAGATAGAGGGATCAGAAAGTGGTGTTCCCTCATGAGCAGAGAAATGCCGACCAGTGACCATAGGAGTAGGAACTGGTGCACAATGTGACATGTTAAACTTTTGCAATAAGTCCAAGGTATATTTCCCTTGATTAATGTAGATACCAGAGGAATCTCTGTGTACCTCCAGACCAAGAAAGTAATATAAGGGTCCTAGATCTTTAAGGGAAAATTCTTTGTTCAACCGCAAGATGAAAGAGCGGACAAAATTTCGATCATTCCCAGTAATTAAGATATCATCAACGTAAATGAGAATAAATACCAGCCGATTGTGTTGGTGTAGGAAGAACAAGGAAATGTCACTGCAAGCATTGTGAAAACCCCACTGAAGTAGAACGCTCGTTAGTTGCTCGAACCAGGCACATGGTGCTTGCTTGAGGCCATAGATTGCCTTGATAAGTTTGCACACATGCGTAGGTTTATGTGGGTCGAAGAAACCTTCAGGCTGACGCATAAATACATCTTCTTTCAAAAATCCGTTGAGAAACGCATTGTTTATATCCAATTGCCACACTTCCCACCGAAAGGAGACTACAAAGGCAAGAATGAGTGGAATGGTGGCAGGTTTAATCACAGGGCTGAAAGTCTCACCATAATCGATGCCCGCGGATTGCTGAAAGCCTTTCGCCACCAGCCTTGCTTTGTGCTTGAGAATGGATCCATCAGCTTTGAACTTCATTTTGAAGACCCATCGGCAATCAACGAGCTTCTATCCGCGAAATGGAACGAGATGCCAGGTACGATTGTGTTGTAAAGCAAGGAATTCACTCCTCATAGCATCTCGCCAATGAGGAATTCGGATTGCATCAGAGAAGTAGGAGGGCTAAGAAGCTTGATTGAGAATCTTCGGCGTCTCAGTGGAGAGAAGACCTACAAATGGATATCGAGGTTTGATTATACCCGACTTAGCCCGGTTTATCATCTGATGAACATTACCGGGTTCACAAGCTGGGCTTGAGATTTGGGCCTTGGTCATACTGACTGTGGGCGAGACCTGTGGCAGTGGTGAACCAAACTCGTGGCTCGAGCTGGAATTTGGGCTATTATGAAGAGAAAGTCAAGATGCTTGTTGTGTCAATGGAGAAGAAGGTTCAACCTCTGATGAAGTCTCCGAGAGAGCTCGAGCTGAAGACTGTGATGTAGGTGATATGGACGAAGCAGAGACAATGGTGATTGGCACGGACAGCCCATTGTCGAGATTGCCAGAAGATGACTTTTGATGAAGGAAACCTGTGGCAAAAGGAAAGCATGCAGCATCAAAGATAACATGGTGAGAGATATAGATACGACCTGTCATGCTCAGACATCTGTAGCCCTTTTGCTGTAAAGCTGGACCGAGAAACACATATTTTGTACTGTGGAAATCTAATTTATGAGAATTGTATGGCTTCAAACAAGGATAACACGCGCAACCGAATGGCTTCAATGAATGATAGTTTGGCTCTGTTTTGAATAAGTAAAACAGAGGTGAGTCGATATTGAGTATAGGAGTAGGCAAACGGTTGATCAAGAACACATCCATTTGAAATGCTTCTGTCCAATACTTGAGGGGCATTTTCGCTTGAGATAACAAGGTGAGTCCAACCTCGACAATGTGACGATGCTTACGTTCAGCTCGACCATTTTGAGGAGATGTGTATGGACATGTATAGCGCATTTGGATACCAGAAGAAGCTGCAATGGTGCTAATTGGATGATACTTAAACCCATTATCACACTGGATTGTCTTGATTTTAGCTTGGAATTGGTTTTCAACCAAGGCAAAAAAATGTTTATAAGCTACTACTGCTTCACTTTTGTTCTTTAATGGATAAAACCACTTGAATCTACTGAAATCATCAATGAAGTGTATATAGTATCTGTACCCATTTGTTGATTGAACAGGGGAAGGACCCCATACATCAGTATGGATTAATTCA
>JANTPZ010145104.1:0-36647 GCA_025593235.1 Vachellia pachyceras | reverse complement strand
GATGGAGTGTGAGTAATCAAAATTTTAAATTTCATGCTGGCTCCATTTTTCCCTCTTTGATTTATTAAATTGGTTTTTCTTATCTTGCTTTTTTTTTATTTGTTTGAAGCTGGGGAGAATGTATACAAAATACCAAGAAGCTGTTGATGCACTGCGGCATGAGCAACTTGGTAGGAAGGAATCTGAGGCGATTTTGCAAAGGGTATGCTTCACATGGTGCAAGTTTTTATTTATACTCTCTAACTAAGGATGATTCAGCCTTCTTATTTTAGTATTCTATGTTTTTCTTTGTTTACGTGAAGAAGTTGGCTCTGATGATTTATCGTATTTTCTTATGGTAAGCATATTCAAAGATTGAATTTTTAAGTGATAATTTTTGCTTTGTTGGCATATGATAATTATGCTATCAGGTTCTATATGAGTTAGAGGAGAAAGCAGAAGCCATTATAGATGAAAGAGGTATGTCATTGTTGGTGATGATTGAGGAGTATATTAATTTTTGTTTAAAGTAATTATTTTTGTGGTGATGACTCTGGAATTTCTTATTTTAATTCGAATCCAATGGTTGCAATTTGGAGGAGAATTTAGGCCAAAAAAGTTCAGCTCGTGCCTTCTAAAGGAAGCATGCATGAACATAATATGAGTAAAGACTTGTAAAGTAGCAAACAACTGAAGAAAAAGCATCTGAATTCAGAGTCATTATCAGATACTTGTAGTGTAGCAAACAGTTTAAATAGTAAACATCAGTTGTCCATACAATTTGAGATCGCCTTAAAGAGAAAGCTTCTTTTTATTTTTTACCAAATATGTAAAGCCTATGCTGAGATCCTATTTCTACTTTTGTTTTTCATATATCTTCCATTGATACAATCAAATGCGGTTGTACTTGAAAAGTAATGCGGTAGAGCTTATTTTAAGATTCTTTATGATAGATTTTATAGCTCTTTTATTAATAACTAAACTGTTGTTGATGCAGCTGAACATGAAAAGATGGTTGAGGCATACTCTTTGATGAACCAAAAATTGCAAAGCTCCCTTACCGAAAAGGCAATCTTAGAGAAAACTATCCAGGAATTGAAGGTTTTCATTGGAACCTAAAAATTTCATCTGTCTTCCCCACACAACTATCCTTCTGTCTGCAGATTTGCTGAGGTGTATATTTTGCAGGCTGAACTTAGAAGGCATGAACGGGATTATAATTTATCTCAGAAAGAGATTATTGACCTTCAAAAACAGGTAAGGAGGAAAAAAACGCTAAAATCTGTTAGGAGTTAGTTAAACATACAGTTATTTAATTGTGTGCTTTCAAACTTCAGTCTTCAAGACATGGATATTGCCACAACACACAGGCCCCACATTTAATTGTTTTAAAATTTTCATGTTAAAAATGTCAACATTTTCATGGTTCAGTTCATTTGTCAGTTATCTAATGTCAGTAATTGATTTTTTTTTTCAGGTGACTGTTCTCTTGAAGGAATGCCGGGATATACAACTTCGTTGTGGATCAATTGGGTTTGACACTATTGATAATGCTGCAGATAGTCTTTCAAGAACACATACAGAGAATGATGCTGAAGAAGTTATCTCAGAGCGCCTTGTGAGCTCCGTTCATGTATTTATTTGTTCTCTGTATCTTCTTTGACTTTTCTATACCTTTATAACGTGTTCAGTTGACATTTGGGAGGCAGTTGACCTTCAAGGATATAAATGGGTTAGTTGAGCAGAATGTGCAACTTAGAAGCCTCGCAAGAAGCCTCTCTGACCAGATAGAAAATAAGGAGTTGGAGTTCAAGGTTTGTTGACAAATGATCCCCCCCTCCCCCAAAAAACAAAACCAAAAAAAAAAAATCGCTTTTGGAACTTGTAGCATATTTGATTTAATTGTTTTCTATTAAACTCCAGGAAAAGCTTGATATGGAGCTTAGAAAACACACTGAAGAAGCATCTAATAAAGTAACAGCTGTCCTGCAGAGAGCAGAAGAGCAAGGGCGTATGATTGAATCACTTCATACATCTGTAAGTAGTTATTATGGTCCTCATTTTCTTGGATTAGTGTAGGACGTCTATGACCTGGATCTTGGGAATACATTTCTCTCCAATAGAGGAATGGGAAAATGGTATGACTAGTGCTGGTGGGCCTCAAACATTGTACAGAGGACCTGTAGTTATTGGAGATTCAGAGTACCCAATTTATTGTGTTTTTCCTGTTGGTTAATATATCTGAGGCTATTACTTATGCTGTCGTTGTTATTCAAATAAATAAGTATTTTGACCTTATATTTCCTCTCGTGTAGGTTGCAATGTACAAGAGGTTGTATGAAGAGGAACATAATCTTCATTTATCTCATTCAAGTCCATCTGAAGCTCCTACAGGTTCTTGGAATAATTTTATGTTGTCTTTTCCTTTTAATAACAGCTATCCTCATGTTTCTGTGTCTTAATTTTTGACCTGTTATTGAGGTCATATGATTTTTGTAAGATTCTTTTGGCTCCTATAAATATCTGAGCAAAGTCAGGGAGTGATGTCGTTGATTCAACAGCTGTACAGCACTGCTATGCTAATAGACAATGCAAGCGCTCTCTTTCTTTGATCGCTAATATCCCAAAATTTGTGGGATTTTATCTTAGTTTGTAGTTGATTTATTCACACTGCAGCACTTCTGGGATATTGTACAAGTAAAAAATTTTAACATCAAGGAAAATGCTGTTGGTACCTATAAGATCTAGAAGCGTTTCTGATAAACTGTACTGATGTTAACTAGTTACTGTCGGAGAAGAATTCTGCCTTTGTACACAGTTTATTGGGGCACCTTACATTTTATTTTGTTTTCCAAACTTTCAGCTGATGCAGATGGAGGAAGAAAGAACCTTAAAGCTATAATCGAAAGCTCACAGGTAAAGGTGGAACTTTAGGAAGCAACCTTACATTTTATTTTATTCTAAATATGTTTCATTATTTGCATTATTTTAGGAAGCTACTAAAAAGTCCCTTGAAAAGGCTATGGAGCATGTAAGGTGCCTTGAGGATGATTTAACAAAGTCTAGGTAAAGTTTCTACACTTATTGCTTGTTTGGTTTGCATGTTTAAATCATGTTGCACGCAAACTGAGACAAAACTCTTCTCACAGACTTGCCTCGAAATCTATAAAATCACTTTCCCAACGGATTCCTAAATACGCACATAATTCTCCCTGCTGATGTGGCAGTCTTAATTTTTTGTTTTTATGTAATTTTTCCTGGCTAATTGCTATTATTATATCATGGTTTGAAAAATATTTAATGGAATGAATTGAAGATTTAGACCTGCTCTTACCAAAAGAACGGGCAAACTTTGTTCTGGTGAGAATATTCTCTAATTCTGAGAAGAGCATTCAGGACATCAGTAACTGGTCCTACTGGCCACATGATAAACTCTTCGTTCACCTTTCTTGTTTGCTGGCCTCCCTCTGTTGTGAACTCAAGTGGGGATGTGGCAGAAAGATCAAGGAATCTTTGTAGCCCATACCTTTGAATTGAGACTCCCTATTTGTTGCTTCAAAAGCAAGAAATTGTGGTTGTCCAGCCTTACCAAAATTGCATGGGTGAAGGCGACAACCCCTTCCTTGCCATATATGTCTTGGGTGATTCTGATGCTGGAAGAGTTTTCCTTCCCTAGGTTTTGCTTGGATACCATATACGGGAAGGGGAAGGAGTGGATGGAAGCATTAGGAGTGTATACTCTGTATATTAGTAGCAGTAGTGTCTTTTTATACAGACTATTAACCCTTTGTAGCAGGCTAACTAATTTTAATTATTATAACTTAACAGCCTAACAACATGAATTTTAGCGCTTCACTGTTTAGAAGGCTTTCTTTAGGAGTAGTTGTAGATGTAATTATGAATGTATGTTGCCCATTTCTCAGAAACAAAGCTGTATCATGCACATGCATATTTGTCACTTGTAGATGCTGTCTAAACCTTGTGTATCATATGTCACAGCATTAATGTTATGCAGTGTCCTATTTGTGTTAGTATTAATGCATCTTTTGTCTAAATAGTTCATTAACGGTATTGTATTACTACTAGAATTGATTGATGTTGTGATATTTTTATGCTCTGTATGTATCATATGTCACAGCATTAATGTTATGCAGTGTCCTATTTGTGTTGGTATTGATGCATCTTTTGTCTAAATAGTTCATTAATGGTATTGTATTACTACTAGAATTGATTGATGTTGTGATATTTTTATGCTCTGTATATAACAATTGCTACACGCTCCACTTTTATATCCTCAGGGGTGAGAATATTTTACTACGATCTGATCGAGACAAATCAGTACTTGAAGCAAATTTTGCTAGGGAGAGGCTTGATAGCTTCTTGAAAGAATTTGAACACCAGGTCATTACATGCCCCCAATTGCTAATGGTCCTTGTGTGCTTGGATTGCACTGATTCATGCATTTTTTCATTTATTCTTTGATCTGATACGATTGGCGGCATATCAGAAAGCTGAAGCCAATGGCATATTAGCAAGAAATGTGGAGTTTTCTCAACTAATTATAGACTACCAACAAAAAATGCGTGAAAGTTCTGAGTCTTTGAATGCTGCTGAGGAGCTGTCCCGAAAGTTGTCTATGGAGGTTAAAATATTTTGATGAATTAAGTTCGTTAAAGTATTATAAACATGTTTATTGCGATGAACCTGTTTCTTTTGTGATCTCATTGCTTACCTTTCTTTGTCAGTTATCTGTTGTGAAGAATGAAAAGGAAATTTTATTAAATGCTGAGAAAAGAGCATCTGATGAGGTTCGCAGTTTATCTGAGAGGGTGCAGTGCCTACAGGTTAAGAACCAGTTTCTTTATATTTTTATCTTTATTTCTTGTGTTTTCTTGTGTATTTATATCTAACTTCCTATAAGTTCTGAACATTCTCACATTTTTTTGCAGGCTAGCTTGGGTACCATACAGAGTGCTGAGGAAATCAGAGAGGTACGATATTGTTGTCATTTCATATTGCTTTTATAATGACTATTTGAATAATGTTGTTCCTTTTGACAACTTCAGGAGGCAAGAGCTGCAGAGAGGAGAAAACAAGAGGAATATATGCAAAAATTGGAGGTGCGTTTCCTTTTTACTTCTGAATTCTTCCTTTTGACTGAAGTAGCCTAATTTCTTTACTTTTGGATTATGAAGCATGGATGCAAAGTGCAATATGAATATGATATATCGCTTATGGTGGTGGAAAAATGTCTCGAGAATGTGGTTGGGCTTTGTTTATAGTTGGGACAAACCCATAGAAAAATAAATCTATGAAGAACATCCAATGTGAAAGTATAATATACACAAGTTACAAGCATATTATAACATGATATTTTCATTGTGGAATTTTGATCATACTATTAATTAATTGTACTTGTTCATTCTTTAGTAAATTCTGTTCGCATAATTAATCTATGTTTGTGTCTAAGTCAAATGAAATTTTTTTAACTATATTTCTATATTCGATATTCTCTCTTATGTCATGGGCTGATAGTTACTGACTAGGAAATAACAAGGTTTTCTGTTTTTTTCCCTCTCTTCAGTTCCTGAACCCCTATGTATTTTTTTGTTCATTACTCTCCCCCTCATTTTCTTAAATCTTTCTCCTCCTTTTCTTATCTCTGATTTGGATTGCCTTTTGCATTTTCACATTTCCACCCCAGACTTTGGTCCCCTCATTTTTTTTTTATGGAAAAGAAACTGGATTGAGATAGAATCTAAGGTACAATGTCAGATCATGTAGAACCCTCCTTTGTAAAGAAAATAGAAGCACAAAAGAGAAAAGCTCTTATAAAAGGTACCCAACATGTAGTGTAGCAGTCTAGTCACTCGGCATTCAACAGACACCCTTTTGCAAAGACCATGAGCGGAATGCAAAGGTATCCATTAAATAAAAGCTGTCATATCCCATGATGGTCGTGTGATGGGGGATTGAATTTTCTAATCCTTAAGCCAGTTTAAAAGCCCAAAAGCCAACTTGGGCCGAAAAATTATGTTTGGATGGCATTGGAGTTAAATGGATTTTCCCCCAAAAGCTGAATTAGACCTAAAGCCACATGTTGTGTTACAAGAGCCAAATGGGTATTCAAACTGATTTTTTACAGAAGCATATTGAATATAAATATTATCCAAGCCCTGTGTATGTTTGAAGTTTCTGCTTGCCAAAATAAATGCGAAACTGCATATTGCTACCAAAAAAATAATGTCTACGCTCTTCTCACAATCAAAATAGCAGAGCCATGTGTTTGTTCAAGATGCACCAAGCCTTGTCAATCTTGTTGCACAGCAGTGTCCAACCTGCAGCGAGCTGTTTCTCCTAGCCATTTTCCAACCTCATCTGATGCCATTTTTTTTTGGTTTTAAATGACTAGAAAATAATGCAGGACAAACTATGAATGCCTTGTAGCTGTATCCCAACTGTTGGATACCCATCTGACATTTTCATGGCCATAATTTTTTATGTTTGTGTGCTTCATAGTTCTCTAAACAAGCAATGCTCCTCATCTAAATTTTTATCATGTCTCCCTTTCTAGTGATTTATTGGCATATCTCTCATTAATGGTTCAATTTTCAGAGGGAATGGGCTGAGGCCAAGAAAGAGCTACAAGAAGAGCGGGATAGTGTGCGGACACTCACACTAGACCGTGACCAGACTGTAAAAAATGCTATGAGACAGGTTGAAGAGATGGGCAAGGAGTTGGCTAATGCATTGCGTGCCAGTGCATCTGCTGAGTCTAGGGCTGCTGTTGCAGAGGTACATGTTTCAGATTGTTCTCAACTGTGTGCATCTTTTTTATTATCTATTGTGAATATTGACCTTTGATCCGTATTAACAGGCAAAACTCTCCAGTCTTCAGAGAAAACTGAGTTCCATTGATAACCAGGTTTCTAAACACCCCCCCCCCAAAAGGAAAAACTGTTAAATTTCCGTTGATATGTTCCTTCAAATTTGTTAGACATTGCAGCTGTATGTTCTTCCTCTTGGGTTGAGGAATTACAAATGAGCCTCCTGGCTGGATGAATGCAACCTCTATTTTTAAAATTTCTTTTATATGTAACCAAAATACTTAAGGTTGAAATCTCTAGTTTCTGACCTGTTAGGGACCTTAAAATTATTTGTGTGTGTGTGTGTGTTTTGGGTATTGAAAATAAGGGATAAGTTAGTTCATATGATATGTCAGGTATTGTCACTGCAACATCAACTCAAAGTTGTCATATTATGTCCTACAATCAACTTGAATTTTGTTTCTTGAAGCATTTCTGAAATTTTAAACTGCTAATGATTTTCTCATTGTTAATGTCATATTGTCAGTGCAGTGAACCTTAACTGTCAAATGAAAAGTGAAGTTAAGTCTTTAATATTTTGCTCCAGGAAAGCAAATAATGTAGCCTCCTGAAGTTTTTGGAATTTTTTAATGCTGCTGAAGTGTATTTGATGCTATTTTACTCTTAAGATAGAGGCAGCATAACTTTCAGCTTTGGCTTTATTATTATAAGATGCATGGTCGTAAAACGTAGTACTACTTCAAGTAAAACCAAAATTTCACTTGTATATTTCAAGCCCCAACCTTTTCTTCAATTTTTGAGGGGGGTATGTGTTAATCCCTCGTGTGTTAGTTGGTCTGACTTCTGAGTGAAAGTTTGTCAATCGTGCATTCTTGCATTGCTGTCATTAATTTTTTGTATCTTTAAATGCAGCATGTTGAAATGGATGGAGTGAGTGGGTCCGGCACTTTTTCTAATGATGAGGTAGGTTTACCTTTTTGTAACTTATCTGACACAAACTTTTCAGCTGTGGATGTGCTTTTGCCTTATTGCTTGAGGTGTTATATAACCTGGGTGTGTGTATATATAATAATGCGGATGGCAAGAAGCTGGATAACATCCTACCACTCAACATGACCTATATTCCTTAGGATGAGCTTTTTCTTATCATATAAAACTAATGAAAGACATGATCAATATGCTGACGGAACCCAGCCAGAGAATTCAGAAAATGTTATTATAGTGTGATAACTCAAGTATTTGCAGAGGAGCAACTCAAATACTAGTTCTAACTGAACACCATGTGCAATAGCAAAACCCATAATATAGCTGAACAGAAAGTAATAAAATAGGCTTATAAAGTGATATAGTTCTAGGCCTGTGAGATGCTAGCTGCCTCCCTCAACCTGTAATTTTCCCTTGACTGTTTCACTCTTGGTTCCCTCTATTTATGCCCCATAAACCTCTAATTGAATTGCATTAGTCTCCCATCTATTCTCCAGTGCTCCATGCCTGGATGTCCATGCTATATGACAATACCTATGGAATCCAGAATATACTCAATCACATCATATTTCATATAGCCTGATACATGTTTAGCTGTAGCGAAGCATCATTTTGTTTTTAACATGTGGGAGTGACCTTGCTTTTATGTAAATTGCATCAGGTTGCTGCTGAGTTGCATGCTGCAAAACAGGAGATTGAAAAATGGAAAGAGGAAGCACAGGCTAATAAATCTCACATGCTGCAGGTTATCATTTAGTCTTTACATATCTATGATGTTCAAATTGTTCGTTGAACTAACTTATTGGGTACACTATACGTTGCAGTATAAGGGCATTGCTGAGGTAAATGAAGATGCTCTGAAGCAGATAGAAGTTGTACATGAGAACTTTAGGACTGAGGTATCTATAATAAATGAATCTGATTAGCCACCTTTGATGCTGTATGTTATTATATAAAGCACTTTCTTTTACTCTTTAAAACTTATTTAGGCTGAGAATGCAAAAAAAGCCCTAGAAGCTGAACTCAGTTCTCTGAGAGAGAAGGTTTCAGAGCTTGAAAATGAAACTAGCTTAAAATCTGAAGAGGCGGCATCTGCAGCTGCTGGAAAGGAAGAGGCTTTGACATCTGCAATGGCTGAAATCTCAAATCTAAAACAAGAAATTTTAGTTAAATCGTGAGTTACATCTCATGACTGGTGTGAAATTTACTGTTTCTCTGCATGATTCTTACATTATCCATGCCCGTAGTTCGGAAATTTCAGCATTGGAAATTCAAATCTCTGGCTTAAAAGAAGACCTAGACAAGGAGCATCAAAGATGGCGTGTAGCTCAAACCAATTACGAAAGACAGGTTAATTTCTTTTATGGTTGTTGGTATAGTAAAATTTGTTAGTTGAATAAAATTATTTCTTGAACCTATGGATGTCTATGAATACTGTATCGTCATGAGCATGTAACTAGAGCAGAATACGAACAAGTTTGAAGGTTCCTATTGCCATTGCTTTTGACTGTGGTTTAGATGGATGTTTTTGTGCTGATGATGTGTCAGAAGGCTAATTGTAGTTGGTTTCTGATTCTTTGATTTTATTTTTTACCCTGTCGAGGAGAACAGATAATCTTTTTCAATTTTTACCTGTTGTCCTTGCTGTCAAGTGAATCTGATTAGATCAATAATCGCTACATTTATTTCAACTGGTTTAAAGTCTAATTGAAACTCTCATTATGGACGCTCTGTTTCAATTGTTTAAATACTTGAAATTTGGAGTAGGTATTTTTTATCAATTATATGATGTGTGGGAGTGAGATTAGAAATATAATTTATGATTATTTGTGTGCTTATGACCCTTTTTCTTGTTATTCAGGTTATCCTTCAGTCTGAGACAATTCAAGAGTTGACAAAAACATCAAAAGCACTAGCAGCACTTCAAGAGGAGGCAGCGGAATTGCGTAAATTGGCTGATGCCACGAAAACTGAAAATGTAAAATTTATAGTACTTCCCCTTTTGAGTTTATGTTTCTTTTCCCATGCAAGCACTTTCCATTGAAGCACTTCTCCCTACTGTTCTTCTTCAATGGAATTTCTACTTATTCCTTTTCCTTTTTCATTGGATGCAAGCAGTTAAAACCAAATATAGAATACATGCCAATGTGCATGTGCACATTTTTAATGTTATTTTATTTTGTTATATTTGCTCAAATTGTTCTGTAAGAATGAATCATTTGTCACTGGTTACTGATTTTGTGCTAATAAATGATTAAAATGTATGAAATTTGAAATTGCAATGGATAACATTCTTTTGCATTTTACAGCATGAACTAAAGGTCAAGTGGGAAGAGGAGAAGGCTGTGCTAGAGAAGTCTAAGAATGATGCGGAGAGGAAGTACGATGAAATCAATGAACAGGTTGCATTTTCAGTGATATGCTTTATAATGAAGTGTTTTATTGTTTAGCTTAATGATTATGAAATGTAGTGTACATGTTGAAAGTCTGGTTAGGAGGAACAAATACTTGCTACATGGTTCTTTTATTTGAACTAAATATTTCCCTGAACAGGTACGGAAGAAACAATGTAGGCATAAAACTCTGTTATCTTTATTTAAAGATATAATTCATTCAAAATTGATATATTTAATTGCATTTGTTGTAATCTGTGTTTGTAACTAAGGTAACTTTTCTGGATTATGGACTAAATTTATCGTTGCTGACTCATTGTTTCAAATCCCCCTTTATGTATTTGTTCAATGTGCATTTTTTGTCAAGGTACTCCATCTAATCTTGTAATGTTTTGAACATGTTTATTATATTCTTATTGCCACTGGACTACTTTTGGAGTATCAGGGTTTTTAGGAAATCTTGTTATGCTTCTCAATTTTTGTAATTTTCTGTTGATTCTTTTGGGATTGTCCTTGAAGCATTTGTTTGAGGCTGCATGCTCATTCTTGCATTGAGGGGGACATATAGAAGCCCTCATGACATCCCTTTGATGGCAATGTCATTTTTACTTTTCCCTTGATTTCTTTCACGGTTTTCATCATTTACCTGAGTAACATCACAAACTTCTTCAGAATAAAATACTGCACAGCCGACTGGAAGCTTTGCATATCCAATGGGCTGAGAAAGAACGTAATATTGCTGGTATTTCCTCCACAAAAAGTAGTAGTGCGGATACAATAGGTGATGCTGGTCTTCAAAATGTGATTAGTTATCTTCGACGCTCCAAAGAAATTGTAAATATCATTTCATAATTCTTCTGTTTTTCTTGTATTCGCCTGTTAGTTTTCTGGTTATATAATATTGCTTTTCACTTGTAACAGGCAGAAACAGAAATTTCCTTGTTAAAACGGGAAAAGCTTCGATTAAACTCCCAGGTAAATTGACATGAGTTTTTTCCCATACCTTTTCAAATCTTTGTTACTGTTTTGAAAGAACTATGAAACTATCTATGTAACACATCTTAATTATTGAGTTCTTTTCAAGTCATTTCTCTCACTGTCGGTGGTGATTAATAACATTCTGAGTTGAACGTCATATGTGGGAGTAATCCAATTCCCATGTGTCTTAATGGTGAGATCACTTATAAGAAGTAAATGGTAGAACCTCAGAATTCATAGGATTGATTGGATTTTTCAATCCTGTAGGATCCCTCTGATCCTATCATATTGATATCGTTCTTAAATTTTCACGAATAGTTTGATAAAACGGTTTACCTCACAGTAGTGCTGGTGGAATTTCTTCATTATCGTTTGTGCTTAAACTGGGTGACAGTTGCGTTCAGTTGTGAAAATTTGAGGCTAGAGGGAAATTCTTGTCTTTAATTACCCTTTTTCCTGCTTTAACTGCTTCCTTCAATAGTTTCTTCACTATAGATTTGAAGACATTAAAGTGTTTTTTCCTTTGCAAGCTTCCTGATGGCATGTAGCCTTATTTGTGGGTTTGATTATGGTTTATTCTTGTTAGCCAGTGATTTCTGTATTTAATTGAATATTGTTTCTGTGTCTATTGTTTCACTTGGTCGTCTAGCTTGAGAGTGCTCTCCAGGCAGCAGACTCTGCACATGCATCACTGGAAGCTGAGCGTGCAAAATCAAAATCATTGTTTAGTGAAGAAGAGTTCAAATCATTGCAGCTTCAGGTTAAGAGTTGTTCTTTTCCTAGTTTCTGTAGTTTAACAATTGACAATGACCTTTATATTTAGCATCTCACATGCTTCGTGATGACATTAACAACAATTGTTTCAGCTGAAAGCGTTGCCTGATAAAACTGTATAACATGGTTGAAATCATTAGCTATTTGTCAAAAATGGTTTTCAGGTTAGAGAACTTAACTTGCTTCGTGAGAGCAACATGCAGCTTAGGGAAGAAAATAAGCACAATTTTGAGGAGTGTCAGGTAATGCAATAATCTGCACTGATGTTTTTTTTTTAAACACCCCCCCGGGAAAAAAACAATGCATTCGCCAATTATCTGCTGTTGTTTTGTACAAATTTATAGTCTGTACTGCACCAAAAATGGTATTACTAATGGATAATGTTGAATTTGTATTAGAAATTGCGTGAAATAGCATACAAGGCAAGAGCTGAGACAGAGAATGTAGAGAATCTACTGAAGGAGAAAGAGGTTGAGTTAGAAGGATGCAAGCATGCAATTGAAACTCTTAAGATGGAAAAGAACAATCTAGATTACAAGGTTTCCGAGGTATTGCATTTTGTAGGTGATGAAGTTCAATAACAGGTTTTAATTTTTCAATTTGTTGATTTATTTTATCTTCTTTTTTTAATGTTCAGCTGCTTGAAAGGTGTAAAAATATTGATGTGGAAGAGTATGATCGAATGAAGAATCTTGTTAGGAATATGCAGGTTGGTTAAAGATGTTATCATTTATTAGTGAATAGTCTGTTGATTTATTGGCTGTATTTCATTTGCAGTATGCTCATCAGTAGTTAGTATTAAATTATAGACAGGTTAGATTTAGTATTTGAGGCCAAAACGAAAAGGATATAGTATTCTCTTAGCCTTCTGTCTCTTTATGCTTAGAATGTCAATCATTATGCCTCTTTCTCTTAAGCTTCATGTGTCTTACTGTCTTGAAAATGGTTATGCTACAACAATAGTTGGGTGTTAATCAAGTTGTTGGTGGTATGTGGTTACTGTCTGAATTTCTTTGAAATTAATGTGAACTCAGCATAGCAATGGGGCAATATTAGTTTACATTGAGTTAGAATTTTTTTCCCCTTTATAAGCTGATAGCATTCAGAATTTTGAAGTCAGGACCCTCCCCTTTTTGAAGCACAGGCAAGTTTTTAAGTGATAGTATCATGGCCTTCTTCTGAAAGCTGCTGCCGGTATAGCTTTTAGATGGCCAACAATGCATAACCTCAGATTTTTCACATTTTAATGTTTGATTTGGCCAGTGAACAGCTTTGTGTGTAATGGCTGGTTTTAATATATATATATATATATATATATATATAGATTGCTTCCTAATTGCAACACACTTAAAATCTTACATAATTTTTTTTGGAATTACAGAAGAACAATAATGATAGAGAAAATCAAGAGGAAGTGTATTGTTACGGCTATTTTAGTCATTTATGATCTAAAATGTTACACATATGGTCATTATTGGTTTTGCATTTTTTATCTTTGTAATGGTATTTGTATGTGTTATTATGTTGACATGGCCGTGCCCTGAATTCATCTGACTGAGTCATATTTGAAGAGAGATTATTATTGCTTGAATTTATCGTCAGGATAAACTGAAAGAGAAGGATGCACAGGCAGATGAAATGGGGAAAAATCTTTTGGAAAAACAGGATTTATTATCACACCTGGAGTTGGATCTTTCCAAGTGCAGGTTGGAGCTAGAAGAGAGAGAGAAGAGGATAAATGATGTTTTGCAAGTTGAGGTGTGGCTAATCTCTGAACTAAAAGGCTGGGAAATATAATTTCCTTCCTTTAAATATATTTAATACGTTATGGTTTGTATAACAGACTACCCTAAAGCTGGATTTGGAAAGACACAAGAAATTGCTGGCTCAATTCAAGGTTTTTGCGCATTCTCATTTAGAAATTTATTAGTGCTCCTTATCAACTCTCTATATTTCTTTTTTATATTACTTTATTTCTAAGCCCTGTAATTAGTGCGTCCTTGGTAATAGATTGTTTGGCATTGCTAGGATCTCACTTTGCTCACCTTTACATTCTTTCAGAAGCGGATGGATAGTTTTTCTAGGGAAAAGGAGGATCTAGGGAAAGAAAATCAACAACTGGCCAAGCAGTTAGAAGAAATCAAGCAAGGTAGTGCGCCCCTCAGCACCCCCACCCACCCAAAAAAAAAACACCTGGTTTTTTGCCTGATGTCCATGTTTTGGCTTGTTTGTTGAATTGTCATTCAAAACTTGATGTTGCTCATCAGGGAAGAAGTCAGTCAGTGATGCAACTGGTGATCAGGCCATGAAGGAGGAAAAGGACACAAGAATACAGGTTCATTTGAACTTGAACTGTGTTTGAGAAGTATTTTCCGTGTGTTTTAATTTTTCATAAAGGAGTGTGCGCTCTATCTTGACTTTCTTATTTCCTATTTTGATTAGATTTTGGAGAAACATGTAGAGAGGCTGAGAGATGAATTGAAGAAGGAGAAGGAAGACAATCGAATGGAGAAAGGCAGACGAATGAAGACTGAAAAGGCTATAAAGGACTCCTACAGCAACGTTGAACAGGTCCCCACTACCCTCTGGGAAAAATTCCCATTTCGTCTGTCACTTGATTTCTTCCCTTATAATTCCATGTTTTTTTAGATACTGATCGCTATTATCTTTGAAAATTGAATATTTACCCTCTTGCGTAGTTTATTAGAATTGTGGAAAAATGCTCAAGGAATACAGCCTAATTGAGAATTGTGGTCGAGCCAACAAGAAATGTGACTACAGAGATATAGGGATTATTTCACCTGTGCATGTGTTCTCTTTTGTTTGTGAGAGATGAACCTTATGTCTAAAACCCTTATAATTTATATACACTGCTATTCCTGTTTACTTCAATGGCATTTCTTCAGTACTCAATATTGGGACGTATTTACTCTTGTTAAAATGCTTTACTGTGCAAGTGCTGTACATGATTATTTGTCCTCTTTTCATTCTTAACTTTCAGGAGAAAACGAAGTTGATAAATGAACTTGAGAGGCATAAAGAAGCAGTGAAACGATTATTAAATGAAATTGAGAAGCTTAGAGTTATAATTGGCAACCTTCCTGAGGTAAGGGCATAAATTGTTATTCTTTTCATTGTGAAAACTAATTTATGCTGAACGGATAAACTTGATTTAGCGTGCGAGGATTATTTTTTGTGAGTTGTGCCCTTGACTCTAGTTTTTTCCTTTATTTTTCATTTCACAGAAAGTCCTTTTTTAGTCTGTTCTTTGAAATTTAAAATTTTATACACTTTCCTCAGGGAACCAACGTGGCTCAACTTCTTTCTGGGTCCAACACAGACGAGCTTGCTTCTCCTTATATATCAGCTGTTGAAAACTTTGAAAAGGAAGCTCAGTCAGTATTCTCTGAGCTCGGAGGCCGTGTTAATCCAGGTGATGCAACTTTAATTGCTGATACTTCAGGCAGTCCTGCAGGTATTTTTGTCGATACTATAACTCGTTACCCTCTTCGCTATGATATTTTAATTTTCATCCTTTTGTGATTCAATTTCATTCAGGCACTGTGGTCCCCAATCAATCCCCTGGCATTGTCTCAAACGCCCCTGGAGCAAGCAGCTTACCGCCTAAAGCCACTGAAGAAAGTAAGAAAAAACCTGTTTTACCTAAAGCTAATGTTGAACCCCGTAAAACAGGTAGGAGATTGGTCAGACCTCGTCTTGGAAAACCTGGGGAGCCTCAAGGTGATAGAGAAATGTCAGAGGCTGAAGCACCTCAAATTGCAAGCAAGCCTGGGTCTTCTGGTGACACAGACACTCAAAGCAATCCTTCTCAATTACCCCAACCAGTGGCTCGTAAGCGTGTTGCTCCTACTTCTACGTCCGAGTTACATGATGAGTCAATTGCACCTGGTGAGAGCAACTCAGATGCTGGTGTGAAGAAATCAAAGGGTTCAGATTCCCCGCAGGAAAGTACTGAAGGACAACCTGCTGCAACTCCAGAACATCATGGCGGTCATCTAATCACTGAAGAGTCATTTGATGGTGGTGAATTATTGCAAGGTCAAAATGAGGAAGCCATGGAAGCTCATAATGAGGAAGGAGAGGTTATTGTTGAGAAAGTTGAGTCCAAAGATCCACAGAATGTAGATAGCGTGATTCAAGAGGAATCACAAGGGGACAAAAGCGGCATGTTCGAGGACAATTTGGATCAAACGGTTGAGGTAAGAGTTACATCTGATGATATGCAACAGAGAGATCAACTGGAGCCGGACAACCAGCAGTCAGCAATGGAAGTTGAGAGTGAGAAAGAAGAGGGAGAGTTACCTGAGGGTGCTGACGTTGAGGGTGGTAATGATGTATCTAACCTTGCAGAAAGCCAAGAAGTTCGGGAAGGTCACTCTGAGCCAGCTGCAACCCCTGAACCTTGCCAAACCACGGCTGAAGATGAAGCACTAGAAGCCGGTGAGATCAATTCTCCTGAGCTTTCAACCGATGATAAGAATGAGGAAGGTGAGGTAGCTGAGGAGACTGCTGATGGTTCTGATAAGTCAAACGATGCCGATCAGATTACTGCTGAGACTGATCAGGTGGCTGAGCCTTCGCCTTCGCCTGCACCTAGTACTGCTGAGGGCAATTCAATTAGCAATGCTGCAGAAACTGGCTCCTCCAGAATCATACCTATTCCTAGACAAGGCACCACAAGCGGTGCCCCAGAAACTGAAGAGGTAAAACAGGCTTCGAGCGAAGAGGTAAAACAGACTTCGCCCGTGAGCACTTCAACAACCATAAATTTATCAGAGCGGGCAAGGGAAAGGGCTCAGATGAGGCAGGCTGGGGTGGTTTCTTCAATAGGAAGAGGCCGTGGAAGAGGAACTCCCCGAGGTCGAGCTGCCCGAGGTGGTCGTGTTGGTGGGCGTAGACAACCACCTACTGACGGCTGACCAATTATTTAGCCAAGTCCAGAATTAGACGGTCCGTCCGATATTTTTGTGTAGCTCGACGTTAATCTGTTAGACTAACTGAAAGTAGCATTGTATTTCTTATGTACATACATTTTCTTGCCAATTTTGCGTATATCGAACAGCATGAGCTGATTTTTGCCACTAAAATTTGGGACCGCCATGTTCCGAGTGTAGCTGTGAAGGTAATTTTCATGTACCTGTATGCGTCTGCGTACCACAAACTCATCGTTCAGGAGTTATTGTTAACCTTCTAGAATTACTTCGAAAAGCACTTTTACATACGTCGAGATAAAACTTTTTTTATATACTTATCTTGAATTGTATAAAATAAGTTTCTAAAAGTTAATCCAAACACCCCCTAAATCCCTCTTAAGCAGTGTCTAATTACCAACCATATCCCTTTTATCTGTTTGTTGGTTTCTTTTTGTCCTGACTGAGTTGCTAGCGACTGATTACTCTCTTCGTTATATGATAGTTGCTCTCGTGTGAAGCTGTTTAAAAATATTAGCCATAGCAGTTCTTTACACCCTTAACTATCTTCCATTGTAGGTCATCTTATGAAACTAATCATTGATTATATTGAACAGCAAAATTAAAAAAACTACAAGGGAAGTAGTAGAACATTAAAAACAAATTGAAAACAAATAAATGACAAATGGGCATCTTGGCACCATCTTAATCTTCACAAGATCTCCCATCCTCTCTTCAGTTCGTAGAGGAATTTGACCACCAATCCCCCAGCTGAATTAACCCCCCCAAAAACGCTGAAATGAAAATCCTTGAGCTCTTTTCTTCCATGAGGCGGGTTTCAGCTACCGAATCAATCGTCCCAGCTGCACCGCCCTATGCTTCACGGAAATAAATCAGGCTAATGTTTTCATCAGTCATCGATCACTTGCTCAACCACCTTGGGCACCTCGGTGTTTGTCCTGGTGGATATGTCGACTGACCCTAAAGCAGTCGTTAGTTGATCTGTCTGCTGCCAAAGAAATTATATACAAGGCAATAAGAGATCAAAACATCTCTCAACCTAGAAAAAAAAAATATGAATATGAAATGCAAAGTACTAGGATCGAGAATAAAGAATCACAATAAACATGCTCTTAAGTCCAAAGAGCTATTTGATTATCAATTTCTTTATTCTAAATTAAATTCTTTAAACAGAATCTTCATCAACTATCAATAGAACAGATGCCCCAAAAAGAATCCAGCTCCTTCAAGTGCAATAATGTCAGTGTGGCACATGCACATGCACTCAAAGATGCGCACATCAACATGTAACGTGGAAATCATTGCGCTATATAATTGCTAAGAATTTTGGAAGAAAATGGAACTGAGAGAAGCAAACCTTTGCATTGGAAATGGGCATATGTTGTCTTATTCTCTTCTCTTGCATGACCTTCTGACGACTTTCATAAAACTCAAAGTCATCCAATATGGAAGTCCTAGCCACAAAGTTCTTAAACATGCTAAGCATTTCAATACCTTGAGGATAATACACCTGAAACACACAAGATAACAATAAGCATAGGGAAGAAAGCAAAGAATGCGCATAGCTAAGAAACTTTTCAGCGAACAATATTGATCCCCATAACATTCACAGACCTCTTGCGTGTCTCTACTATTTGTCACGGGCTTGTTGTCATTATTCTCAAGTATTACGTGTCGTAACTGAGGATTTGGGACATCCTTTATAATATGCCATTTTACAGGGAAATATCCACTCCATTTGTCCTGCTGCCAGAAATCCATACTTTTGTTGAAATCAACCCGTCCGATCATCTCAGCCACTCCACAAAATTGACCACTAGCATTGACCTGAGGTCAAAACAACAAATATCAGAAAAGACTAGAACATAAAATTAGATCTGAAAAGAAATTATAACATAATAGGGATGATGTCTTGAGTTTTTTCGGAGTTAAGATGAACTCCAAATCATACCGAAAAGTAAAGAAACACCGGGCACTTGCTTCCTTTCTCTGCCATAAGCTTTTGGGCTTCCTGGTATGTGGCATCCAGCCTCTTATTCCCATTAGGAGTGCTAGCCCACACATTGTACTTAATGCTCTTATGAATATCGTCTTCACTGTATGATTTGATGACAAAGAAAAATGCATTATCATATTTGGTTGGGAAATCAGGAAGGTTATATTGATCCATCCTGACCAAAGGGGTTTTGTCGCCATTTCCACTCGCATCTGAGGCCAATGTTCCAGCAGGGTTACCTCCGGACATCAATGTGCCTTTAGCATTAACTGTTCTAGGACCATGATTCTGCTCATTAATTGAACCACCGACCTTGCTCCTCCATTTATACTTCTCTGCGCTAACCCATCCTTTGGAGTTTGATTTCACATTAAGCAAGTCGTTTGTATAGAGTAGTCCATTCTTTCCTTGGTTGTATGTAGGCAACTTGGTAATAGGCAAGCAACTCTTTGCAATTACATCTGAATGAAGGATTGCACCACCAACAGGTGCCTGAAAAGCATCACAAAATCATCAGAATAGTCCTAAAGAGATATTAAACACAAGGCACAAGGTTAATAACCCAGAAAAGAAAAGGAACCGAAAAGAAGGGTATGAACCTTGTTTAATGATTTTATCTGGTTACGCTTAGCATGACCAGAAGAGACATCTTTTAATGGTGCAGAACTCTTTGCTTCTAATGGGTGGCTCAAGTTAGAATGAGACACAGGCTTCGATGCAAGATTGCAAGAATGAATTTGGGAAGAAAAGTTAGGCTTTCCACTTGGTTTTCCAGCCAATTCACTATAAACATTTCCATGTGATCCATCTTGTGTAGCTGGAAATGAATCATATGAATAGGGCACAGGCATCAAATCCCCATACGGGAGAGGAGCGGAATAATAACCAGGTGAAGCAATTGGTTGTTCAAAGATGGAGCCATGAGGATATATGTGACCAACATACTGCTGATCTGGACCAATTGTACTCACAGGAAAGTACGAAGAGTAGCCAGTCTGAAATCCTGGCATCAGATACACATAAGACCCATTATCTGCTTGCATGACCTAAATAAAGCAACAAAAAGGTAAATTCGTATAGAAATATTTCTTACAAGAGATTCACTTTTCCAATACATGCAGATGCATTTAAACTACATTTCAAAAAATGACTCACAAATATCACTCTTGGGTATTCACTTCTCAGTTATCTAACATGGTGCAAATGCTGATAAATGAGGAAAACCATCATCCATAACAAACAATTTAAATCTGCACCCCGTAGGACCTAATTTGACTGCAGAGAAGAGGTCAACCACAGAGAAAAGGGACTCACAGGATATTGAAATTCCCCTGCATCAGCACCTACATAGAACCCTTGATTGTCCATATCTCCATAGGAACCACTATAACCTGAGATTATTCTAACGTATGATGTGAAAATATAAATATACAATTAATCAGAACAAAAGAAGAGAACTAGCACAGCATCTTCAATCAGCAGCAACAAACCTGGATAGTAGTATCCATAAAAGCCACTGGTAGGATATTGAACACCTTGATCGGCAACCAAGTGCTCTTGATCCACATCTCCTTTAATGCTGCCCGGGGCCTCTCCCACAGATGATATACAAGAAGTTGCGCCAGATGGGGAACTTGCACCCATGGAAGGAACCTGAAAATACATATGCAAAATTCCAGATAAGCATGTCAATCGATTTACATTCTACAATGACAACATGATGATTACGATGATAAAAGGAGAAAAAAATAATAAAACGTATAAAAAAGAGGAAATTCAGAAATCCGAAGTCAATTCATGCTTTACTCATTCCCTTCCTACACAGTCTTGGACATCGAGTGGGAGAAATAGAAAAGAATCACATGAATCCCCCGTGGGGGGGGGGGGAGTTGGATAAGGGGTCAAATAGGAATTACCAAATTGGAACTGGTGAGTTCGGCAGGGGAAGCATCAACGTGGAGCTTCTTCCGCTTCATTTCATCTGCAGCTGTCAAAAGCAGAAAAAAACAATTAAAAACCGTGATTTCTTTTCGTCTATTTTACAGAGCATGATAACGAGTAAGTATATATTTACTCTACCAACAACAGGTACAAGAATCATAAATAGACTAAATCATGCCAATCCGTAATACCAATGAAACAGAACTCAGCAGAGTATAAGAGATAATACGTTTTTGCAATTGAGCAGCCATTGGAGAGTCCTCAACAGAATCGCAGCTCCACAATTCCAAAAAAAAAAAAATCCTTGAATCGCTTAATCTAATTTACTTGATGCAGCAAAACTCAGCTCCAATCAGATCCTCCAATGCATGAAAAGAAAACAACTCGAAATTTTCTTACTCTTAAAAAACAAAAACAAGAAATTTTCAGACAAACAAATCCTAGGTCTATATATATTCTCTCTCTCTCTCCCTTCCTTTCTTCCCCTACTCTTTTGCTCTCTAGATTTCAGGCTCCGAGAAAATCAAGGAGAAATATCCAATTGCCGCCTGAATCGGAGTTGATAAAACGCTGAGAACCACTCTCAAAGCCTCCGTATAGTATCCTTCAAAAGATTGTCACTAATTTTCTCGAAAGATATGGGGTCGAAAAGAGAGCCTATATAAAGGAGCTCCAACAGAGAGAGAGAATGAAACAGGAGAGTGAGAAAAGGAGACAGAAACACACGGAGAAAGCGGGAAGAGAAGAAGATGGAATCTCATAAAATAGGAAAAAGAGACGGTGGACAATGATCCACGTCATTATTATTAATTTTATTTAAAAAATAGCTTAAAAACTTTTTAAAAATATATATTTTTTTAAGTGTCCCTGGTTTCAATCCCATCCGTCCGATGAAAAACAAGAACCAAAATCAGAAACGGCTTTCCATTTCTGGCTTCTTTAGCTTAAAGATGTCTTAACTTACAACAGTAAGCATCATTAATTAATGATTCTTATATCAATCAAAATAAAATTACCCACATTACATGTTTATTCGTGAAAACTAGATAAAGCAAAATTCAAAATCAACCTTACGTTTAATTTAGAAATTTATTTTAAAAATTTTTACTCATGAACAATATTATTCTCAAAATTTTGTCACGCTTTAATATCATCTTGAAAATTAAAAATTATTGCATTTACTTTTTAATATAAGGGTTACTTAATTAATTTGAGTATTTTAAAATATAAAAAATTAGATAAGTATATATAAATTTATAAGTTAAATAAAATAGTTTAAAGGAAATAAAAAAATCTAAGAGATAAAATATATTGAAATTTATATTTTGGACAAAATGCAACATTTAACTAGTTATTATATTAAAAATGTATTATTATGTTTTTGTGAAATTGTACTGTTTCTTTAATTTCTTAATAAACCTTCCCTCCTTTTACGTAAAAATATGTAAATGGGTAAATTGTACTGTTCCTCATTTCCCCTGCTTTGACCTATTGGATAGATATACTTTTTTTTTTGGTATAATATTGGATAGATATACTAATAAATGAAAGTTGCATCAATATGTAAATGGGTAAATTGACACAATTAAATAATAAGCTTTCAGTCATAATTCATAATATTAGTCCCCTCTCAAAAATCTTATTAACTCTCATTCTCATAATATTAATTCAAAAAAATATCAATCTTAAAATCAGGACCCAAAAAAATATCAAAATTAATATTATCGGCCAAAAAAAAATATCATCAATATTAATGTAAGCTCTAACATAATTTACAAACAATGTGACCCATTAAATTTCAATCAATATATCAAAGCCTAATTTTTTAAAAACTACAAATAAAAATAAATAAATAAAACTTTAATATATCCCAAAAATTGGGAGCTTAAGTAGATAACTAGCTTTTTAATAATTTTTTGCAAAATACCTTAACATATTATCAGTCATTAAATATTGGCATCACTTTTTAATGATAGTTTTATATAGATGCTATAAACGATACCAATTATAGACTAGAATTTGGCACTGGGACACAAAAATTTGCCCTTTTCAACTATGAACAAAAGTGTTGCTGGTAGTGGGGCTTTATTATGGGTTGAGGTGGCACAATACTTCAAATCATATATAAAAACCCTTATAATACTTACAAATTAAATTATTACATGAGATATATCACAACCAAAAATAATAATAGAATAATATAAAAACTATAAATATAGGACCTGTTAAGTATTTTTTAATTATTCATTTTTTTGTAATATGTCCTTATGGTGGGTAATTTTGAATTTTTAATGTTTGAAAAAAAGAAAAGATTGTATTTAGATCTCATAATAACAAATTAATTACTCTAAGATATCAAAATGTTGTTAATAACAAATCGATGAGCACAATTAACAAGTGAAGCAGCTATCATTAACAATATTTTAAAATATTAGAGTAATTAATTCGTAGCACGAGACTTTAAAGGAATTTTCCTTTAAAAACATGGGTTCATTTTATTACTTACTTGAAGTAGTTCTTTAATCTTCCAAGTGCTGGTGCTCTCTCTCTCTCTAACACATACACACATTACAAAATCAATGGCTTATAATTATGTGCTTTTGAAAGAGTTCCAAATCCCCACTCACTACATATAGTGGAGGCTAACACCAACTAAACAAAAAAGAACAACCCATTCCTTCAATATTTATCTCTTTTTTTAAAAAAAATAAGTGGGAAAGGAATCTTGACCTAATCCCAAACTTATCTTGCTTATATAATTCCTATTTACTTAATTACTTTATTAACATGACAACTCGGTGGCACAAAGGAACTTAGTTTCTCTACTTTCATATCTTAGATCCAAAAACTAAGGCAGTAATAAAAATCAAACGGATCGGATTATTATACCAACAGAGCCGAGTTCAATGGATGGTGTTAGTTCCTTACATCAAGATAAACCAAAGTTTGAATCTTCACTGAAAGATGTGTTTACATTTAGTGCGTAATAATACCTCAAACAATATTGACTCCAGTAAAAAATGCACATACTTAACAAAGAAAAAGAATCATTTAATGGATTAAAATGGTGGTTCAACTAGCACATACGTTTAGGACCCAGAGGATGATAATTTAATTAAAACATAAACATAATTATACATCGCACCATCAGACACTAAATTTAGGCATATCTCCTAACAGAATTTGAACATTGGTTCGTTGTGTTATGAGAAATTGACTTCTTCCATTGGAGCTAACACTAGTTGGTAAATCGAGGTTATTTTAGTTTCAAAACTCTTGGCAAGGTTGAGCAATTGAATGATTAGTTAGTTAACTAATCTAACCAATCAACCATGTTTTAATATTATTCTAAAAACTGAAGCTCAACATCTCAATCATTGAAGTTTCTCTGAAATTTTTCATTTTTTTAATTTTTTAAAAATGTTTTTTTAATATATATGACTTGATTTTACTATCTTTCTGAAAGAAAATTCATGGAAAGAGTCTGCCATTAATTAAGCTTCCTTCATTCAACTCTCCCAACTGTCAAATGCAATCCTATCAGTGTTCGGTAGAGATGTTCCTTCTCACTTTCCTAGATGCCCAAATATAATATTATTAAATATAAATTCAGGTCAAAGAATATATTTTAATTACTTGATTATTTCTTGGTTATCAGAAGGAGAATCGAACAGGAAATTGTTTAACCAGATATAAAGAAGAGTTCAATTATTGGTGAAGAATAAGAATGTAGATATAATAATATAATAAGGTTACGTGAAAGAATTTATTAGGTTTGTTTGTAACAATTTTTTTAAAAGTCAAACGTACGTTTAATAGTGTTTTTCTGAAAAATGAGATAATCTCCTCCACATATTTACCTCCATTTGCGTAAAAACACTTATCTACTGCGTTCCCAAACGGGTATCTTATGTGTGTTTTTCTCTCTGCTATAATGTACTAATGGATCAACCAGTTTTCTGAAACTGAGACAGTATTATATATTATTCAAATTTTGGATGCCTATCATGGAGGCAATCCCACGTAGAAAGTTTCATATTATTTATTTGGATTTGGACCCAAAACAAAAACTTTAAATTACTTATAAAAAATAATATCTTGTTTTTTTATTGGCTTGGTCAGAACTTAAACTTCAAGTTTCTTATGAGAAATAAAAAAGCATTAACGCTGAAAATTTCAAAGAAAGTCCCCAATAGTGGAAAAAAAGGAAAAAGGGGTAATTTGATGTGTAATACAATTCCTAACATCTAAGTGCTTGTTTGGGAACTCCGTTGGGAAAATAGATTTTGTAGATTTTGAGACATTTTGGGAATTTCGAGATGGTTTTACGGATTTCAAGATGGTTTTTATGAATTTCGAGATGGTTTTTACAGATTTCGAGATGGTTTTGTCTCGGCTTACGTGTACCGTTTGGGAAAATGGCTTCCCAAACAGGCACTAAGTGTGTTTGATTTGGACGCTCAAATCACGTTACATACAAGTCGAGATAAAACTCTCATCACATGAATCACTCTCTCAACGGATTTTCGAAGATACACTAATAGTGATGTGTATCTAATTGATGATAAGTTTTGAAAAAGACGTTTTTTTTTAATAATGAAAACTTTCAGGGTCGAACTTACAACCTACCCTCTTAAAGCTAAGATTAAAAGGAAGTGTTTGGTGTGTTAATTAAGGTGGTGATTTGAATATTCATTAATATATACACACACACAAGCTCATGTAAAGGAAGGGAAGAAAATAAATATAATAAAAAGAATATAATTATATACATGGAGAAGAGTGGAATGGGATATAGATAGAAGAAGAGGCTCCTAGAAGGGATAAGAGAGGAAGCGTTGTGGGAAATGTCAAAGTCACCCAAATGCCTTAAGCGCTAAGTAATAATATATTTGTGTCCCTCGTTTGCCATGTGGTCGTCACTGCTTAGAAGATCCACATAATGAACTTATTTAATGAATGATTCTAATTTTAAAAATATTTATCAAAATATTTAATGAATGATTCTAATTTTAAAAATATTTATCAAAATGTCCCATTGACAACATGAGATATTATTAATACAGCACATGATGTTGTCAATGTATAGAACCTCAGTTGTCAATAGGACCCTTGGATAAATATTTTTAAAATTGGGACCATTCATTAAATAAGTTCCTTATGTGGAACCTCCTAATAAATTTCCCTTTTTCTTTATTAAAAAATATAAGTACATACTTATTATAATTATTATTGTGATAACTCGTTATGATCCTGATCATGATCTTAATATAAGATAATAAATTTTATATCCATCACTCTAATATTCACTATCCATCGGTGCGGATGAATTCTTCATTTTCATTATGTTGGTTGCTTATTTATTTTATTAGAAAATTTACTATTAGGTCCCAAGTAATCCAATTAATGAATAAAATATTCTAAATATTGGTAAGATTATCATTATATTCCAACTGTAGTTGGTCCGATTGTTATTGACGGCTGGTGAAGTTTCTAATGACAACCGTACCAGCTATTGTTTAGATCTAATGGTAGTTTTGTCAATCTCTAAAATATGTTATTCATTAATTCATCTATTTGGGATTCAATAGTAAATTTCCCTATTTTATTTGCCTTTTTTAAATTGTGGGAGCAACATTTTCCTCCTCCTTTTTGTTGTCGTCAGTGCATGTGTATATATAAACCATGATCTTCCACGTCATGTCTTCATGTGCAAGCCACGTGTGCAGCTTTTTTGACAATCAAAATCAACCCAATTGGATAATTTAATATTCACTGGATTTTCTGGCCTTTTCTCTTTAAAAAAAATTAGTCTGTTGTTTATTTTTTTTTATTTTATATAATGCCAATTGATGAATATTATCGAATCGTCAGCCCGTCTGCTGTCTTCCTGCATTTATTTGGTTTATGAACTGACTTTCTGATTTTGCACCTTTTCTTTTCGTAAAGAAAGTATCTCAAATCATTAAAAAAATTTGGTAAAAAAAAAAAGAAAAGAAAAACATGATAAGTTCAATACACAGAAATTATTTATATTTAAATTCAACTTTTTCTGACCGGTACAAATTTTTGAATGAAAGACTCTTCAGCAATTTTTTTCTAAAATTATTTTGTGCGTTGTCGGCGATAATACACAGAAATTATTTTTCCATGGCCTATGAATAGAGGGACACAAGTATGAGGTTTGGTCCATGAGTTTATTAGATATGAAAATGTATCGAACTCTTTATTTAAAAAATCCGTTAAAAGAAATGAATTACAGATATTGAGATGATCTCATGGATTTCGGTATTTTTTATAATATCAGTAGTATGTACAGTCGTATTTTTTTACCTCATAATATTGGTACTAAAACTTGAAAAAAATTCAATTTTGTCACAGTGAAAGCGTTAATTTTGTCATAGTAATAAAATGCAACATATAAGTGATGGGGATCAATTTTTCAGAGTTTAACTGTTTATTTGAGCCAATGATCATATGAAATTTCAGGCTACATGCGATTGAATTTATTAAACTGTAGTAATTCATATGCAAATAATCCCTTAATGTATGATGGTTTATTGGTAAAATTATTCCAACTAATTAACTACAAGTAAATTAATTGCGCACAAACAAATTTGAAGTCTCAAAAGAATTTATTCTTAAAATTTGAAATAAAAAAGCTTACATTCAAAACTAGATAAATGTGTAATGTAACCTAAAAAAAATGTGTGAACATATATCTTAAACTTTCATAATCTACTGATACAAAGATGAAAAATAATGTCCCTAAAATTAAAACTAGGGAAAAATAATAAGAAAAAGCACTCTAGGGGTAACTCTAATGACTGTTTTTTGGAATCCGTTAGGAGAATAATTTTACAGATTCTGAAGTAAGTATGTAAGAGGAGTTTTGTTTCGACTTGTATGTATCATGATTGGAAAGTGATTTCAAAAAATGTGCATTGGGAGGGAGCAAAGCCCACAGTCATGGATGCCAAGTCAAATTCCCAGAGATGGAACTGTGCCATGATGCATGTCCGTTTGGTAAAGCGATGGAGAAGTACTTATGGGTTTATTCACACAAGTCGAGGCAAATATATGGAGGAGATTGTCTCGTTTTACGAAAAAACATTGTTGAACGTGCTTTTGGCTACAAGTCAAGTGTTGCCACTAGCTGTTTAACAGAAATCACGTAGTTCTTCTTCACAGGAGGCTCGTACACAACCCCATCAGCTAAAATGAATTACCAGTTCTGGGACATCTTTTTCAAAACCGTCATTGTCCCCAGCGACAAAGCAGTACTTGAACACAGTATTATTCTCAACTATGGTCTTATATTTTGGTGCTCATCCCTTAATCATAACTTCACCAATCATTTGAAAAGCTTGCTTGCCCAGGGTCATCAAGCTTGATCCTGAGTATAATGTCATGTCCCCACCAGATTTGAAATCCCAGAGATCTGCTGGGAGCTGCAGCATTTGGCCTCCAATGGAGATGCCATCAATTTGGACAGCATAGTCTCCCTCTGGTGTGATAATCAGCTTGGTTCGTTTCATTGGGCCGGACAAGGAGGCTTTTTGAGTCTGGCTTGTCTCGTATGAACCGAAAGTTAGAAAGTTGGAGGCGTTCTTGTGGAGGTCACGGTCCATGAGACAGTAAGAGAACTTGTTACCATACTGCTTGGTTGCTTTGTACATGAACGAGCTTGGGCTGTGTAGCCTTATCCTAAGATTCCATCAGTAGATTTGATGAAGATAGCACCTTCGTTATAGCTACCAAATTCTATTTGTTTAGTACACCCAATTAACATACCATATATGATTTGAGGAAGCAACGTCGAAGGTGGGATCAGAGGAGGAAGAGCTATAAGTAGGAGGAGGAGGAGGATTAAGTGCATGGCCATGGAGGGAGCAGAGGGGAAACGAGACTGTAAATTTTGGACTCATCTATAAACCCGTTTAAAAGCACGGTAGAGAAGTACTTTTACATAAATGGAGGTAAATATGTGAATGAGATTATCTCGTTTACGAAAAAATATTGTTGAACGTACGTTTGAGACTCAGTCAAACAGGGCCTTGTCGTCTGTCATCGTCCATTTCTTGTTTCTTCGTAAAACGACAATGGATACTTTGAAAGAACAACACTGATTATCTGCTGCTGCTAAATCATCCACAGCTTTTCTTCAGATAATTGATTGATTGATATTAGACAATTAATGTCTAGCAATGTGAAAAGCATAAATTGAAGCCAATTATTAAAATATTAATATTATTTTTTTTGCCAGGAATTAAAATGTTAATATTAAAATATACTTTTAATTTGATTCTTTAATTTTTTTTAAAAAAATTATTAAATTATATGCTTGCATCTACCTTAGTGCTTGTCCGCAAGACACGGACAAAAAAAGTTTTTGTTTGCCATCTCAAACATTTGGTTAAGAGCTTGTTTAGATGTAAGGTTTAGGGTTTGATTTTTACAGATTGCGAGGTAAAACCTAGATTTTGGAGAATAGATTTTGGAAAATAGCTTTTACAGATTCCGAGACAAAACCTAGGTTTTGAAAAATGATTTATGTTTGGGAAGTTATTAGCTTTTATGGATTCCGAGCCAAAAAATGGGTAGGAAAGAGGAAAGTAAGAAAGAGACAAAGTAGGAAAGAGGAAAGAGGAAAAAGTAGGAAAGAGAAAACCTAGGTTTCAAATTGTAACTAAAATAGCTTTTGAGGAAAAAATTTTTACTTGGACAAAACCTCGGTTTTGAGGTAAAACCTAGGCTTTGAAACCAAACCTAAATTTCAAAAGTGGTTGCCAAACCAGCCTAAATATAACTTGATTCATCTCCTGCTGTAGTTTTCCTATAATAATAATTTTAGATATTTTAATAAGAAAATTGAAAGCAATAGAGTGAATGAAATCTTTTGGTTCTTGAGTTGAATCTATAGATTAATTGGATATAGATATCTATCATTATTCTAGAATTATCTTATGCACTACCACCATGTGCTCACTTTATCTGCAACCATAATTAACCTTAGACTTTACTTGTTTTGGTAAACTCCAAAAGAATCTGTCATTAAATTAAATTATCCATATAAATGAAAATATCTTCATGTTTATTTTGCTTTTAATGTTTAAAGTTCAAGCCGTAATTCGGGAAAAACGTCTAAAAAGAATTACCCTCTATTTGAATTCGATAATGCACAATGTTTCTCCGAATACATGCCAATTGAACCAGATAAAAAGTTCATGAATCTAGGAGCACTGTTTCTTTCTTACCAATTAATCCACATTCATAGAAGATCACGCATTGGTTTAGGGACCATCTAAACTTGAAATCATTCATATATTTCTTTCCAAACACATCAGAATGCAGAAGCAACTCACGAACCTAGTCAACCCAACCATGTCTGCTATTGTTTGTATTTATTCAGACATATTGGATGGTATTTACTTGCATAAAAAAAAGATACCTGAGAAATTCATCTTCTCTTCTGTGTCCATCACACTCTCAACCCAATTTTCTTCTATTTTGCTCAAACTAATGATTATAGATTTGCTTGCAGTTCTTGGGGCAGTTGTGCCCTTGTATGTTGCCATTGGCTTAGGCTATACCTCAGTTAGATGGTGGAGGGTCTTAAACCCAGTACAATGCTCAGGAATCAACAGCTTTGTGAGTAATTTCGCAGTTCCCGTTCTTGTTCTCGACCTTCTCTCTGCGAACAACCCGTATACCATGAACTTCAAAGCCATTGCTGCTGATGTTCTTCAGAAGGTAGCCATCTTCATCCCACTCACACTATGGAAAATTCTGAGTAAAAATGGTAGCTTTGATTGGGTAATCACACTCTTTGGTCTATCAACTCTCTCAAACACTCTTCTTGTTGGACTACCTCTTGTTCAATCCATGTATGGAGCAAGTTCATACTCCTTACTGGTTCAACTTGTGGTGATTCAGTCTCTGCTATGGATGAATATGCTTTTGGCCATGTATGAATATAGAGCAGCTAGAATCCTCATTGCAGAGAAATTCCCAACCACTGCTAAGTCTATTGGATCTATGAGAGTTTAACCGGAAGTTTCTTCCTTCAGTGACATAGAACAATTAGAGACTGATACTGAGGTAGGTAATGATGGAAGATTACATGTGGTGGTGACATCTTTCTCTGTATCATCTGGGATTTCCATGGGTAGCTTTCATTCAATGGAATCTGCAGATAAACTCAACTTATGGGCTATGAGTTCAGTTCAAAGACAGTCTTCAAGAATATCAGGAAGTAGTAAACCTCTTGGTCATTTAGAAAGGTATTATCACAAAGAAAGATCTAATACAAGTAGAGTAGCAGATTCATCATTTGATATTGAGGCCATAACTGAAGATTCTGATCTTTCTCATCACATGGAAACAAGAGCATCAAAAGGGTGAGTGAAAAATTTTCCTCTCCATTGAATTCCAATTATTATAAGCTGTTTTTCCATGGGTTATGTTACCTATCTGAATCGTTTTCCTTTGTACTTTTAGTTCTCTTATGGTTAACCAGGATGAAGCAAAGGAGAATCCTCCAGCAAGTGTTGTAGCTAAGCTCATCATAATCACAGTGTGGAGAAAACTTATTAGAAACCCTAACACATATGCTAGGTGTTGTGGCCTTATATGGTCCCTCGTAGCATTCAGGTAATCCTCAAATCTTTAATAATATAAGATTTCATGATAATTTTGATATAGATAATAATGACTGCAAAAATCACAAAAAGATTACAAAGAGGGAGTGCAATAACCAAAATGTCTCATAATAAATGAGCAGTATGAAATTACAACTTTTAGTGTAAGAAATGATAATAAGTTTATGAAATTACAACTTTTAGTGCAAAAAATGACAATAAATTTACGCTGCTCGCTTATCCTGAGACTTTTTTGTGTGATTTTTCCTTGATGATTTCCTACTTTCATTCATTAAATTCTGCATATTTTTGACAATATTATGCCTTTGATTTACAGGTTCCACATTGAAATGCCATTGATTATTAAAGGATCTATTACAATCATATCTAAAACAGGAATAGGAATGGCAATGTTCAGTTGAGGTATCAATCCATGTCAGCCCATAAACTTTACATCTAAGAAGTTAACATCTATCTTGTCTTTGGCCAGTTGGAAGTAATAAATCGATGATTATATTATTTCCTTTGTAATTAGGTTTGTTCATAGCTCTCCAACCCAAGATCATATCCATTAAAATATCCATGCTGGTGAAATGCACAGCCGTAAGATTACTGCTGGGTCCAGTAGTAATGGCTGCAACATCTATTGCTGTTGGTCTTCATGGAGCTGTACTTCATACCGCAACTGTCCAGGTAACAAAAACCAATAATGCCTTCTCTCTCTCTCTCTCTCTCTCTCTCTCTCTACACACACACATTGGAAGAATCACTATGAGGTTTTAAGAAATGTATATGTAATAACCAAAAGTTCTAATTATATTTTCTCCACCAAAAGTTGTCAATATATTCTACTAACTTGTTATGGGACTTTTTGGTTTTTACATCCCTTCTATAGAATTTCAGAGATTCTCACAAAAATATATTTCGATTCAATATAGAGATTGAACCCTTGTTAATCTAAAAGGTTGAGTCATAATATCTAAGTGTTACCACAAAAAGCTATAATTTGAGCGAATGATGTTCATTGTTATGCTGGCTGCTCTTCCCTTATCAATTGTTTGTTTTATGTTTGCAAAGCAATACAATGTGCATCCTGAGATATTCAGCACAACGTAAGTTAACTAGTTTCTAGAGACTTTCATTAATTAATCATCATGTGAAGAAAAGATAGTTGAATTAATGATGTTGGTTTCGTTTGATTTTCATCTGCAGGATAATCATCACAAGTTCACAACAGCTTTGTTCTTGCCTGTTACCATTATCTGCTATCTGATCTTGAGATTCGTTCCATGGTGATATAACTTGAACACAAATGAAGGAAATTAAATGAGCTGCTGTGCCTTGCTTAATTATTACTAGACCTGTATTGTGAGAGAGTATGAACAAGAGAGACTTTTAAAAATGGTCCATGGTTTGTATAGTGACAGTATGTGGAAAGGGAAGGAGTTTTGGAATTGTATTAGGGAGATGCTGAATCTTTTGTCTTGTAATTTTTTAGTGTTTTGGCTTTTTCTTTGTCATCTCTTTGTTTAAGAAAAATAAAAGCAACATTTTAATAGTGTTCTCTTAGTTCTTTTATAGGAGGACAAAGCTCAAATCAATTACAAACTACAAATATGGGATGAGGGTATTAAAAGGTCTTACTGCACTAAGATTTTCGATCATATTAATGAACCTAAAACTATGGCTGCTATTAAGGCTATCCTTTATAAGCTTATCTACTACCATAGCCTCTCTACTTAATTAGCTAAACATGACAAAAGTAATCTGATAAGTTGGCCCCAAAAAGACAAACACCAAAGTTAACTCAGTAAGAAATGTGTAGAATATTTGGTTTTAAAGTCTATTAAAAACAAAGGTCTAAAAAATCATTTTTAAAATATTACAAAGATTATACTTTTGAAATTTAATAATTAAATAAAACAACTAATTAACTAGCTTATGAAACACTTTAAGGAAAAACGAAGTAAGAAATAATTTTTTCAATTTTTCTTGTCAAAGGCATTTGAATTTGTCTTGAAATATCAATTGGTGTAGTAAAAGATGAAATACCATAACACTACTAATTCGTTAATTTATAAAGATTACTAAATAAAGGAGAAATATTATACAAGGTGGCCTATTCATATGTTTATCAAACACAGTGCCATGAGTTATATACAAGATGACAATCTTTAAAATAAGGAGAGTGGCAAAAAGAGTGTTAAATTTAACCTAAAATTTAATATAGCTTATAAAAAAAATTACAATACAAAAACTTGAAGAAGACAACGCCACAAGAAGCTATTGGGCCTTCAAACAAAATTGGAAAAGAAAAAGAAACATCATGGGCTTTTTTCACCGAACGAGGATTAAAATTTGGGTCTTATGGCCTAAATCGAAGGGCTCTTATGCCATTTAGAAAAATTAGGGTTTCCCTATTGTCTCTCCACGCAAAATGCATAAAAGCCCTGGACACCTGATTTTGAGCGGCTCCCTTCAGTCTGCCTACTCCGTTCTGCGTTCTCAATCAATTGAAAGCTTCAGGCTTTTGAGGTGAGAGCATTGGAAACTTCTCGGAATCATGGCGGCCAGTACTACAACAACCGCCGCGCCTCCGCGCCAGCTATCCCAGAAGGAGGCTGATATCCAGATGATGTTGGCCTCGGAGGTTCACCTTGGAACCAAAAATTGTAACTTTCAAATGGAGCGATATGTCTTCAAGCGCCGCAACGATGGTAAGTGTTGCATTACTAGATCTCCTACACTTATTCTTGTAGGAATCATTTTTGGCCAAAAAACAGATAGAAATAACTCATTTTGGGCATTCAAGTTTTATGTTGCAGTACACTGGCAATACGCTCAATGTTTACTTTTCTGAATGTATATTGTTCTTTGCATTATTGCCATGATAGATTTCTGGGCCAATGTAAAAGGGAAAGTGTGGATGGATAATATTGAATTAGAACTGTAAATTATAAGTAGCTTCAGTGTGGCCAGTGAAATTTTTATGCGGTTTGCGATGCAAGTTTATAGAAACTAATAACGTGAGATCTGTGGTTTTTTCTGATGACCATACTGATATTTCCCGATCTTCAACTTTCATTTAATCAGGCCTTTTTGTCGGTAGGCTTCATTAGTATTTTTAGTAGCTTTGATGTAACACCTGTTGTAAAAAATGTGAAGCTGTTGAGTTGAGCATGGTCTTGGTATCCATTATTTACTCACGGTGTGACAATTGTAATCGATATATGACATGTGTTTCATGTGGCCATATTATTTTTTATTCAAATTCTAAATTCGAATGCTTGAATATATTTGGTGCGTGTGGTGCTTGCTTTTATCTATTGCTGGCAAATTCGGTTTCTCTACTACCATGATGGATCCCTTCAAAATTTTGTTAATTTTAGCTCTTCTTTGTGCCAGGTATTTACATTATCAACCTTGGGAAGACATGGGAAAAGCTTCAGCTTGCTGCTAGGGTTATTGTTGCCATAGAGAACCCTCAGGACATTATAGTTCAGTCTGCCAGGCCTTATGGTCAGAGAGCAGTTCTTAAGTTTGCTCAATACACGGGTGCTCATGCTCTTGCTGGAAGGCACACTCCTGGTACATTCACTAACCAGCTCCAGACATCCTATAGTGAGCCTCGCCTTCTCATTCTGACTGATCCAAGAACAGATCATCAGGTAATATTAATAACACTTAAGAGTGAGAGTCGCGTGGTTGGAATGGGCTAAAAAGCTTGTTAAATTTTTCTTGTTTGGTTTCAGGCTTGACATCATTTCTAATTGATTTCCTGTAATATTTTTGTTTGCTTTGCTTTCACTTTTATTATTTGCAGCCCATTAAGGAAGCTGCACTTGGAAATATACCGACTATTGCTTTCTGTGACACTGATTCTCCCATGAGATATGTTGACATCGGCATTCCTGCCAACAACAAGGGAAAGCATAGCATCGGCTGTCTCTTTTGGCTATTGGCAAGGATGGTTCTGCAAATGAGGGGCACTATTCGTCCAGGGCTTAAATGGGATGTCATGGTAACTATTTGCTGATCCTATGGTTTAATTCTTTAGTATCTGTGTTATAAGTCATGAACTCATGATTCTCTCCCCTCCCCCTCCGCCATACATTCTATACTTTCCATACTAGACTTCAAGGTTTAATATTTCATTCAAGTATTGTTGAAGTGTTCAAATTAGGAAAAGGAGATAAATCTAAGTGGTAGAATTTAATGCCAACTTTTTATTAATAGAAAAGGAGAGAAATAGGAGAAGAGTGAAGTGGAGAGACACCGAATTGGTTGTTTTGTAGCTGAAGTAGATGCAAGTTGTTATTACAATTCTGCATTGTGAATGCCTTGTGCTATTCAGTAGTACTATTCATTGTTAATGAAACCCCTGTCATAAGGTCTCAAGTTTTACAATTTTCTTGAAGAAGCTAGTCCTATCAGGAGTTTTTCTTCAAGTTTTTTACACAAGTTATCTCAACCTTTTCTTGTGTAGGTGGATTTATTCTTCTACAGAGAACCCGAGGAGACCAAGCAACCAGAGGAAAATGAAGCAGCTATTACCTCAGACTATGCTATTACAGGCTTCAATGCTGCTGGCATTGCTACTGATGACCAGTGGCCTGCTGCTATTGATCAGACCTGGACAACTGAGACAGTTCCACAGCCTATTGCTGCTGCTCCTGGTGCCACTTGGGCTGCAGATGCTGCTGGTAATTTCATTGACTTAACTGTGGTTCTTTGACAATTTAGTCTAAGTTTACAGGTAGTTCCTCAGAAAATTCTAAATTATTGACGAAGTTTAGTAATATTGATTCTTTTTGCTCATTTTTTTATTCATCTGTGACTGCTTTGGCATAATGGATTTCATTCTCTCCTTTTCTTCAACTTGTCTGCCAAGTTGCTACTCGTATGCAACTAGGATCACATGTGTTAGTTCTATCAGCATTTTAAAGTTTTTTGTTGAAGATTATGTGTACTTTGCATCCTGATTTATGGAAATTCTCATTGCAGGAGAATGGGGTGAGTCTGTGCCACCTCCTCAAGCTCCTGTCCCCCAAATTCCCACCCCTGGAATTGAGAACGTGCCTGCCGCCGGCTGGGATTAATTTTCAGGAGTTTTTGGTGGTGGGAGTAATTTTGTTGGTTAGGACCGGGACATGTCTTGTTTCTCTTGTAGTTCCGATATCGTG
>JANTPZ010145103.1:0-11132 GCA_025593235.1 Vachellia pachyceras | reverse complement strand
GTACTTGTCCATGGAGGTGGCTTTGGCGCTTGGTGCTGGTATAAAACCATTGCACTACTTGAAGAATGTGGTTTTAAGGTTGATGCCATTGACTTAGCTGGTTCTGGCGTGGATTCCTTTGATACCAACAACATTACATGTATATCTCAATATGTGAAGCCACTCACTGATTTTCTTGACAAGCTTCCTGAAAGCGAGAAGGTGTTTATCTTATTGTTTTTCATGTTTAATAACTGACATTTGATTATAATTATAATGTTTCCTATACTTCTTCATTAGCCGCTTTTTTTAAGTCTTGGTGGGGATAGGAAATATTTTGATAGTTAGTGACTTAGTTCATCTATTGTCAATGTTGCCAGCATCTTGCCAAGGTTATGACATTTTTTATTTCCTTTCTCTCTCTCACTCTCGGTGCATGTGTTTCCCCATGCACTGCAGTTCCAAATTAATTATGGCAAATTGGATAACGGTCTGTAAGAGGGCACGGTGGTGTTAACTGTTAAGTGCATGAATGAATATTGATGATTTGCTACAAAAAAGAACTAGGAATGGGGATGATCATTTCTGTTTGAATCATAGGCACAAAACTATAAGAAACAAAGATGCTGAAAAGGTAATTGAAACTGAAAATGGAGAAAAATAATTTGGATTGAGGACACTTTGTGATTTATCATCGATCCATTGGGTACTGTTTGGTGGGATGCAAAATTTGGTTAGCGATGAGAATAAGCTATCTGCAGATTGTACTTCCTGTGTATTACTTAATTTCTCTGAGTTTGTTTGCAGGTGATATTGGTTGGACATGATTTTGGCGGGGTTTGTATATCTTATGCTATCGAGTTTTTTCCTCTTAAAATTTCCAAGGCTGTCTTTATTTCTGCAGCAATGCTGATCAGTGGACAAAGTACTCTTGATATCTTTTCCCAACAGGTGAATTTCTCCTATTAGCGTTACAACTTACATCTGCTACATCTATGGTTTATAAAATTTATAGAAAGCAAGCAGTTGCCATTTATAGTTTTATATTTCATTATAACGTTTCTGAGCTTACAGCTACAGATGTGATTGACTCTGCCTAAACAGTTTATTGAATCGTCTCTCTGTCATCGATGAGCATGATGCAAAATGATATGCACTTGATGTGCACAACCATCTTTCCTTGATACTTATCAGTAGATTTTGTTTGGGATTTTTCCATAATTAGTGGTCTTTGTTAAGGTTACTAAAATTCATTTCAAACCTGATACTTGAGAATTTGCCCATCTCAGTTGAAATGCTTATTGGCTGAGTTATGCCTACTCTTGCATAGTGTACCTAACATTCATTAATATTTTCTTTAATTGGTGAACCTCTAGCTCATTCTTTCTCATTAAATTTATGTAAATCTGTACAAATAATCTCAGTCAAATGAAAACGCTGACACGCTAAAACCTTATTCACAATGTTTCTTTTATCTTTTTAAGCCTAAGGGAATTAGAGATGAGTAGAAAGAGAATTTTTAGCTAAGTTTTATAAATCATAACAGAGTCCCTCTATCCTATTTCATTGTTTCTATCAATTGCAGGTGGGTTCCAATGATCTTCTTCAAAGAGCGCAAATCTTTTTGCACTCAAATGGGAAAGATCAGCCTCCTTCTTCTATCGATCTAGACAAGTCATTGTTGAGGGATTTGTTATTCAACCAGAGTCCAGCCAAAGTAAGTTAGTGAGTGTTTGGATTAGTTTATTTTAAGTAATTTTACGAAGTGGTAAATATATAAAAGGAGTTCTGCCTTAACTTATGTCAAAGTGCTTTTGAGGGTTTCCCAAACATGCACTTAGAGTATTAACATAGAATTTCTCCTGTTACTTTATCATTAATACATGAAATTGATCTATTGGACCATAAGGGTAGTTTTATTCTTATTTTATCCCGTCTTAACTTATGTCAAAGTGCTTTTAAGGGTTTCCCAAACATGCACTTAGAGTATTAACATAGAATTTCTCCTGTTACTTTATCATTAATACATGAAATTGATCTATTGGACCATAAGGGTAGTTTTATTCTTATTTTATCCCGTCTTAACTTATGTCAAAGTGCTTTTAAGGGTTTCCCAAACATGCACTTAGAGTATTAACATAGAATTTCTCCTGTTACTTTATCATTAATACATGAAATTGATCTATTGGACCATAAGGGTAGTTTTATTCTTATTTTATCCCGTCTTAACTTATGTCAAAGTGCTTTTAAGGGTTTCCCAAACATGCACTTAGAGTATTAACATAGAATTTCTCCTGTTACTTTATCATTAATACATGAAATTGATCTATTGGACCATAAGGGTAGTTTTATTCTTATTTTATCCCGTCTTAACTTATGTCAAAGTGCTTTTAAGGGTTTCCCAAACATGCACTTAGAGTATTAACATAGAATTTCTCCTGTTACTTTATCATTAATACATGAAATTGATCTATTGGACCATAAGGGTAGTTTTATTCTTATTCCCAAACATGCACTTAGAGTATTAACATTCTTATTTCTCTTATTTTCTTATTAATACATGTATGCCAATATGGGGATAGTATCTAGTCTTGTAGTCTTGAGTGATCCTCGTCTTTTCTTGATTACTTCCACATGTTGTTACAGGATGTGGCATTAGCATCTGTCTCGATGAGGCCAATACCATTCGCACCATTACTAGAGAAGCTCTCTCTTTCTGAGCTGAGATATGGATCTGTGAGGAGGTTCTTTATTTTAACACCTGAAGACAATGCCATCCCCGTCACACTCCAGGAGAACATGATAAATGCAAACCCCCCAGAAAAAGTCTTCCGGTTGAAAGGGGCTGATCATTCTCCTTTCTTCTCAAAGCCTCAAGCCATGCACAAGTTACTTGTAGAGATTTCACAGATCCCTTGAAAAAGTTATTATGCTCAAATTGCTTCCGATGGCATACTCATGAGAAACCTTGACCAACATGGCGCAGGAACGCTAATGTTATCAGTATTTTAGATGTACACTCTTTAGCATAAGGATACTACTCAGGTCAAGTTCTTTAGTTGTTTGTTATGCTCTCTAATAAAAGCATAGTATGTAAAGGATTAAAAGATATAAATAAAAAAAAAAGCTACCTGGAGATCCATTCGTTACATATGTACATGTCAGTTATATTTTTATCCGAGATCCTTATTGCAAACACTTCAATCATGAGTTTCATCCTTTGCAAAAAGGGTACTGCATGGGGGTAGCATCACTTGATAACATTAGTAGTTGTTGAAGTTACACTATTGTTTCTCACCTCTCTCTCACTCTTCTAAGCACATGTGCCATCCTACTAGAGACAATCCTAATCGAGGTACTATCAAACATTTAATTTGAACATATCTTGTATCGGGTATTAAAACATAGGCTTATTACGTTATGAGGAACTGACCTTCTAATAGGTCCAACACCCAGTTGGTTGTTTCTTATATCTTTTTGGAAAAGAGACGTAGGATCACTTGTTAATGGCCAATCCTCTAATGCGGCATATATTTATATATGACATAAAAATTTTATTAGGTTAGAAATTTAGAAGGAGCTTTCACATTGTCTTCTAACAACACAATTACTTGCTAAAGGAGACTAGGAGAGGACTGTTGGAGAAACTATATTTATAATAATTCTTTGCTATGGTGACAAAACTTTTAAAATGAGTTATAATTCGCTGAAACATGCCATTTAGTTAAACAGAGAAATTGAATTCAAGGAATGCTGATGGACCTGGCTTTACAGCCTTTGTTAAACATAATGTATGCAGAGACATGTGGGTTCAATAAATAGATAGGGAGAAGGAAGCAACTTTATTGTGGTTAGGTGAAGGGTAAGCCTATAAAAGAACTTTAATTGGGTTTGGTAATAGGTAAACAAAAGAAGCTTTATATTGAAGAAACTGGGAAAAAGAAGATGTGTGATCAGAAAGACATGGAAGATCCGTCTGCAACAGCAAGTTGTCACATGCGTGATACTGGAGCAATGGATTTCTCAGTTCACTATCTTTTTCAGCTAAAGTCGAATTCTTTCATTCATTCTCCACTTTGCCTCACCGCCAAGGAAGTTATAGCAATTGCAGCCGACAAGTAATGTGCACTCTGCATATGTAAAGCTTCATTGCACTTTAGTGGATTAAGTTTGAATTATATATGTAAATCACTTTGTAGTATGGTGACACATGAAAACCCTCTTGTAAGTGAGATGTTGCAGATTCGACCTTAGATTACTAGTGTTTGTCTCTTTATTAAAAAAGAGGAAGAAAGAATTTGACAACAGATTGGGTTGTAAGGTTTCATCCCTTGGATTTTGTCCATATGAATGAATTTGGAAACTTCCAAATTTAAGCAGTTGTATCAGATTTTGAAGAATGATACAGAGACTATTATTGATGATCATGATTGAGTTTGAATCTTTATGCTGGTTTTTGTTTTATCTTTTATATTTAGGTTAGGTTTGTAGTTGTTTTATTACATGTACTGAACACTGTTTCATTTTAATACAATGAAAATATCTTCCATGGGAAAAAAATTGACATGTTTGTGTCATGTCTTTGTTAATCTTTATTGAGTTTTTTTTTTTAACTTATGAAGAGATAAATAAATAATTTTCACTGAACTAGTTAATATTTGTTTTACCCTTTGGATCTCCTCATCTCCCTTCTATCTCCTGTCCTCCCCACGTTTTATCCTCCTGCTAGGCCAACCTCCCATCCTCTCTGCTGTCCCTTCTTTCAAATCTTTAGTGGAAAAACGATAAAAAAAAATTGGGAAATGCAAGATTTGAAATCATTTTTTATACTTCTTGATAAGGTATTAACAACTACTTATAAGTAATTCATAACTTGTCTTATGATAAATATTTGATTTGAAATTTTGCATTTTTCAAAATCCTTTTTTATCATTTTCCCGATCTTTATTCCCATCTCTTTTTCTTTTTAATTTATCTACATTGAATACTGTCTGAGACACGATTTCATTATTTTTATTTAACATTATTTCGTTCAATTTCTAGTGCAGATTGGAGATTATAGACATTGAGAAGAAGGGAAAACAAAAAAAATGTCATTAGTTAACCTTTTTTTTTTGCCAACAATTAATTAACCAATGCTGCTTGTTAGATTTTATTGAATATATCGAAAGACGATTACTGAGTTATTTTGTAATGATATAATAATATATTGATTAGTATAGTTAAAATTAAAATAATATAATTTGTTTACCATCAGTAAAATAATATAATTTAAAGCTTTGAACTTCTTCATAGAGATTTGTTTATTATCGGAACGTGAGGTTGCCTCCTTATCGGTCCCGGGAACAAGGTATGCAGGTTTCAGATATGAGTTCTGGCTCATTCAGGATTTCCATTTCGATCTTTACTCTTCTACTAGAGCATTTTGATTCTGCTTTCATCCCTATGGTGACAATTTCTTCCACCTAGAGCACTTTGACCATGCTTTCTACTTTATGATGACATTTTCTTCAATGAATCTATCAAATTCTGCTTCACATTCTACCTGCTTTTCTAGTGTTAATTACATCCATATGTTTGCCACTTTTATCCCTCGAGAATTTGTTGGGGGATTTTTAGCTTTCAGTCGATTGTTGGATTTATGGATTTAACTGCGTGATGCCCGCGGGGAAAATTCAACTGGAATTGCAAGATAACTGATTCACCATACTCTGTTTTTCTTTTAAGGCTTAAATCGCACAATGCTGAAGTTCTTGGGTCGCATTCCTTAGGTTAGCATCTGATGCCAATGGTCTTCCTATTTCTATCACAGTAGCTATTTGGTTTTGAAGAGGAAACTCATGTCAAATCATGCCTTGTTCATTGAAGTTCATGCTCTTTGAACGCCAAAAAAAAAACGAGGACTCCAAAGTGGATATTGAACCATAGGATCAGATGGACCGACAGATTATTGTCCTGTTTATCTGTATTCCCAATCACTTGGTTTTTCGTTCTGCTTTTCCTTATAGGCTATCCTTTTGTCAGCCCATAAATGCTGGGTTATATTTCTCATCAAAGAAAATTTGCAATGCAGGTCCATCCACAAACTCAATTTGCAGAAAATGGGTCGTGGGACTAGCAGTGGTGGTGGCCAGAGTTCCCTGGGCTATCTTTTTGGAAGTGGGGAGGCTGCCAGTGCCAGCAAGACCCGAAATGCTCCCGTTGGAAGTCAACCCGCAAATGGAGGGCACTCTCAAAATGCAAGTATTGCACCACAACCGCAGCCACAGCCAATTAATAAGGAAATTCCAGCTGGAATTCACGGGAATCTGACAAACAATTACCATCGTGCTGACGGGCAAAACTGTGGCAATTTTATCACTGTAAAGCCCTTTCTCTTGCTGACAGATCTCAATGTCATTTGAGCTGTACTTCATGAATATCTTCCCCCATGTATGCATGTCCTAGAGATTTTTGACGCGGCCTGGATGTAGGAAATTTTGAATGTTTAAATTCCTAAGCCTTAATATTATGAGCAATGAGGATTGGAATCCCCTCTTTTGCATTTCACCTGTTGATAGCGCTCATTAGAAAATAAGATGCATTATCGGCGTCTGCAACTTATGCCAGGGGCAAGACAAATTTAGACAGCAAGCAGCAATGTGCATAACAAACAGTGCTGCGGCATGGGAAATTCTAGGATCACATTCTAGAGAAGCTATTCGAATTAGAATTAACTGCAATTCCACAAGTCGATGTCAGAATGATGTTCTCTTTCAACCCCCCCCAAAAAAAACCCAGAAAAACCCCAACTGGATCCTTTCCTGGACAGGAAAGTATCCAGACTAAGAATTCTGTTATTTTTATAAGTCTTGAAAGGATATTAATGATTTATTTATGAAAAATTAACCTTACTTGCCTTGGAGGGTGATAGATACTCAAGCAACTTGGAGAACCCCACTTCAAACCCCAACTTAAATATCCCATTGAGCATCCCATTTTACTCAACATGGGGCTTGGTATCTTATACTACCAAATCTCTATCTGTCGGTATTTTCTAGGTCTGTGGACTCCTAATGTTTTATAGTTGCCATTGGCTAACTCATTCCCAATAAAATTGGTGCTACTGCTGTATCTCTTCACTTGATAATCAGTCTTCAGTATGCTTCTTTTTTTTTTTGCACAAAACACTTTCAAGTTGCTGTAGAGCTCCCTATGTGGCTATGTATCAATTCCTTGCCTTGCCTCTTTCAGTATATACTTATGTCTTATGGGAATATTCCCTTTCCATTTACATCCATTCTGGTGAGTGGTGAACATGACAAGTCCATGGATATTATGCGTACTTTTGACACCAAAATATTTGTTGTTCAAGGGTATATGATAAAGGCGTGGAGCAGCATCTGTATAGACCAGAGTGTGAATGAAAAAAAGAAAGTCAATTCTGATGCTTAATGCATAATTGTTCCACTAAAATAAAGAGTAACATGCATTGCTCCTGCCTCATTTCAGCTCGAGAGATTTGGCATGGTGGTAAAGGAATTGAGAATGAATGAAATTTCTATTAGCGGCTGTTCTTATGATACATGGGCAATATTGTTCCTATCCGTAATGTAATTTTCTTTTGGATGCAGGATCGACCGTCTACCAAGGTTCATGCTGCCCCTGGAGGTGGATCTTCTCTGGACTACCTCTTTGGCGGTCCTCCTGGGAACTAATCTTCTGTGTAAAGACTTGAATATGCTTTTCAACGCCACATGTTGTGTGTAGTATATTGACTCCTATGATAGGATTGTAACCACGGACTTGTTCCCTGAGTTGAACTCAATGCCACTTAATCTTGGTTTGACTGATGACCAATTTATTTGTTGGTTGATTGGTTTAGTATGCTCTGCAAATCTGTTGGCTGTTGAGTTTTGATTATGAAACTGGCTGTGTATTTATTGTGTATTTACAGTCAAGTGTCACCCGTTCGAGTTTGGGGTTTGACTAAGTGATTCTTATTAGTTTCTCTAGTTAAACAAATTCCTCCTCTAACATATGATATCAATATTTTTTTCGCCAACGAAGCTTAATATTCACGTCACATGAAATTGTGATTTGATTTCTGTTCTGCCTAAATTAAGTTCTGACAAAATTGGTATTTTTGTAATGTGTGATAAAGATAGTTGAGCATCAAAGTTGAATAGTCATTTTCCTTCCTGTGTTCTAATATTAATAAAAGCCTATACTTAAGATATGCTATAATGGATTGCTAGTTGATATTAAGTTCAATTTATCATTGTAGATGAATATTAACCGATTTAAATTTGAGTTTTAGGTTAAGAACATAAATTTCGAAAAAGTCTTCTATTGATAAATTTTATTGGTGAGAATATTAAAAGCCAGATTTTACGTTTATCAGCCCCAGCTATTTCTCTTCATCAAAAGCTTTATTGCAATGAATCTTAGTTAAATACTTAAATTAGTGAACTCTTCCTTTTATTGGCTAAAGAACATGTTATTATTGAAGACAATCATATTTAAGATATTGCTAAGTATTAAATGTGGTCACTTCTCTTAATGAGGAATCAAACATTGATTCATTATGTTGTGTAGATTATAACTTCTTCCGTTAGACCTAATCTGTTTTCGATTTCAATGATGCGACACTAATGAGAGTTGGATCTTAAATCATGCAAACAACATTTCAAATCCAGATATACTTGAAGCTCGATTGGTTCAAGGAATCCATTGTAATGAAATTGAATGGAACGGAATTGAAAATTTTCAAGCGATAACATATTTGGTACACGCTGGAATTGAAAATTGTTTGATGAAAAAATTTATATTTGGTATATTGAAAATGATGGTAAAATAACTTCCTCTCTCATTATATTCATCAATATAACACCACAAGTTCAATCCATCAAATTTAAACAAAGTTTGGCGCTGGAGACTTCACTCATAAGGTGATCAAACGAGCTTTTTTGGCATAAAGCTTGAGCAAACCCAAGGAACTGTCCATAACTCATCCTAGCAAGACAACACTTTTATCCATTCCATGACCCTCGCACATTCTTCTACCTCTGACTCTACCAAGATGTTCGTTTGCACCATCAAAAGAAGTTCTAAGTTGATTAATAACATCATTAATTTCCCTTTTACAACACCCAAACAGGTCTTCTCTCTCACTAACAGAGAAGGCATAAAATTCCCATTTATGATTTGGTGTCTCGCCGAATGCTTGTGTGCTCCATCGCTGCTGGTTGAATGCTATCATCTGCTAAGAAACTTGAAATAGCAGCTGCGACAGAGAGGTAACAACCAGCTGCGACTGATAAGCGATAACCGACAGTTCATGTTTTTCAGAGACATAAATGTCCATTCTCATCATCCGCTATAAACTCGGATAACACCTTTAATGGAATTTGTCCCTCCCGCTGGAATTTGCTTTGACTGAAATATTGGGGCCAAACGCATTTTGGCGTAAGAAATTTTTTAATTTACGGCCTCCTCCCAAAAAATTCCCTCAACCAAAAATCTGATAATAACTGAGCAAGATATTATTTTCAGCTCCGGGATGGTTGGTGAAAAGTGAAAACAAAAAATTCAATGACCGGCCTCTACTCCATCCCTGGCATGAAAATAGGTCAGGTTCAGATTTTGATTAAAGAGGTGTAAGTCCGTAGCGAAAACATTGAACTTAAACTTGAATATAGACTTTTTTTTAGGTTTAGGCCTAAGCTTTCGAAAGGCTTGGTACGTAAGGCCTGGAGCCTTTTTAGATGCCTACATATAATGTAAACGTCTGACAAGGCCTTAAATTATGCTTTAAGCCTACTATTGTACACTTCTTTAAGACTACTATATTTATTAGAGGTAATTATTTAATATAAAAATTAGGATTTAAAAATAAAAAAGTATTATTTGCATCATATAAAAATAATTATATTTATTTTATATACAAACAGGCCAACTTGAAGGCTTACATGCTAGGTTTTAAAAAAATATGCCTCTATTTATACAATTAGACCTTTAAATAAGCTTTAGCCTGACATTTTTAATAAATAGGTTAGGCTAAGTTAGACGCTAAACAGATCAAGCTGTAGGCCACCTGATAGAGGTCTGGCCTATACAAACCCCTACTTAACATATGCTTGTAGATGGGCCTCCTTAAATTCTGCGTCTTTTTTGGGATCAGTCCATATGTTTTTGGGCTTACTTATTCGGGTTACCCGTTTGTACGTAAGCAGTTCCTTACCTGGAAAAATAAGGAGATTTTTTATCAATTATTTTTATTTTTTGCCGAGAGAGTACAAGACCAAATAACCCTCGGGTGATTCAGATTAAAAAATAAACAAAAAATATTACTCCTCAGATGCCCCGTTCCTCCCACTCCACGATAGCTAGGGCAAGAAGCATCCCTTCACAGTATAGCTTCCTGACGCGCAGGAACTCCGGAGTGGACGGCAACATTGTCTGAGACCGGCAACTTTCTCACTTTCTCAGAGTCGGTTAGTTGCTCTGTTTCATTTTCTGACTGAATGGTTTGGGCATTGGGGGTTCTTCCAACGATAGTTAGAAAAAAAAAATTTATGGCTTGTTCTTCGTTGTATTATGACTATTGTTACATGTTTTTGGGTTAATCTTATCTCCTATATGCTAGGTAAAATTGTGGGTTTCCAGAGACTTGTAAATGAAAACTATGACTTGGGAGCTTTGTTCCATAACGTCTAATTTTTTGGCGCCCTCTGTCTATCATACCTATCCTCATATTATATAAGCACCTACAGTAGGCTTGACAAGAGTGTATGTTATAGTTTTTGATTCTCTACTGTTTTGCTTTCCTTCCCCTCTCTGCTCTGTTTCTAGGGTTTCAAACTTCGTTGTGCAGGCGGCTCTCAAAGCGACAATGACGACTGTAGTGCCAACCTCCGAGGAAGATCCCTCATTGTCTGTCGTTCGATTCGCGTCAGAGCTTGCCTGGGCTGATGCCGGGCCTGAGGTACTAAACATTTCTCTTCAAGTGCATTTGTTGTATGTTCATCCCTGATTGTATATGTGATCTATTTATTATTGGTTTGTCAGGTTGCTGAGCCACAAGTCAGTAGACTCTGTAGGGAGGCTGAGGAATTCATTGCAATGGGAAAGTGGTTAGAGCTAGCATCACTGATGGTTACATCTGCTGAATT
>JANTPZ010145102.1:0-20859 GCA_025593235.1 Vachellia pachyceras | reverse complement strand
CTAGCCCCCGTCTTCCCCATCTTCACTTGTTGTCATAATCTCTCTGCTTTTGATATTTCACTCTCCTTCCTCCTTAATTGTTACGTAGAGAGGGGCACCCTACCAAATATTGCAGGGTGGGAATGGAGATAGATGTTTATGGGCCAGTTTGGCATCACACTCTGAACTGTCTTTTCCATTGTAAAAACCTACTGAGGTCCAATATGTAATGTTTGAGATGGCTTATGAAAACAATAAGTTTCTAAACCAAAAGTTAAGTTAAAGCTAAAGTCCGTCTTTTATTTTAATTTAGATTCGAGGCATTTGAAAATGATTTTTTAAATATGTTACCCAAACAAGTTTTTATTGAACTGAATTTTTTATAAAAAATTATTTAAATATAAATCACATTACATTAGTTAACTCTTACCCAAGTTTCAACTGTTTGTGGAAAGCAATTCAAATAAAACTCACTTTTGGTTGCTAACATGAATCCAAATAGAACAGTGATTTTCATTTATATGGAGCAAAGATAGGTGGATGGCTGTTGTTGCAATGATGTTTGTGTATGTGTGACAGGGTCGTGAACGGTTGAATGGGAAGCCATTGTATGTGTTGGTGGAGTATTACTAGTCACTTAGCTTGAAGATCTATACATGCAAGTGAGGGTGGCTAGAACAAAACAAGCATTATGATGAGAGGCAACAATGTAATGTTACTTGCTGCTGCTCATTTGGAATCCCATATCTTTATCCAGATCCCTTCCCCTGTATCTCTGTATCATTTTTTTTTCAAAAAGAAAAAAATGGGTGGTCAATGAGACCCAGACAGACAGTGCTTTGCGTGAGTAGCGCGCACAGTTTTTTTTGGGACGCCAACGACACAAAGGCAATAGCTTTGTAGTACAACTCCAAATACTTTGAAAGGAAAAATGATATTAATCAACTGGTATAACTAACCCTTCTCTCCTTTCTCGAAGTCTTAAGCAAGCAGTAGTACTGGCAGCAGTGGTGAGTCACTGGTCATTAATCATGTGGTGTGATGATGCACTTTGGATTATGGGGCCCAAACACAAAGGAGATAAAAGAAAGAAGCCTAACCAAAGCTGATGCATCTGCGTCAAAGCTGAACGACTCTGCTTTGCTTCATTCGTTTCTTCTTTAATCTTTGTTCTTCTCGTTACGCAACTTAAGTTCACCACCTTCCTTTGCGTAACTTGCGCTATACTTCCTTCCTCATCTCCCCAGTTCTTCGGCTCTTCAGCTCCACCGTGGGACCCTTCTTTCTTAACCCTTCCCTCCCTTTCTCCTTTCTTTTCAACCGAATCTTTCGAACCCATAGCTTCTCTCCATTCTGTTGTTGCTTTCATTTCTTCGTCAAGATAAGAGCGAATCGAGGGAAAGTTAACTGACCTGTTGGTTTGAAATGGACATGGAAACAAACGAAACGCAGAATATTGCCTTCTGATCTGGTGAAACCAAGGGACTGCATCTAAAAGTCGCCTTGTTTCTGCTAATTTTAGAGAACCATTTACGCGGTAATAATTTCTATCAGCATTTATCAACCCCATTTCTTACAACCACGTAATAACCAAACAGGGAGGCAGCAGAAGAATCCAATACCTCAACTTCCATACATATTTACCACTTCAAAGAAAATTCACAGTAAAAAGGGGTGGTAAAAATAATTTCCTTTTCATTTTTTACAATTTATATATGATGACAAAACAAGGCAATACGGCACGCGGATCGAATACGAACAACTCGCCGTTGTCCCCACTCACCGAGTCCAACATCCCTCTCCCATCCAACAAAGAGTCCATGAACCCTATTTGATGGGACACCCGGCCCGCTATGACCCGGCATACCATCATCGCTCTTCTGCCCCTCCCGGGGCCGCCGCTTTCATGGGCTTCTCCACTCCCGGAAAACGTCCGAATCGCAGAACCTTTCGTCCCCGGCAACGACCATGCACAACCTCCTTCGCCACAGGTATCGTAGGGGCCACCTCCGGATGTGGGACCCAAACACTGGAACCTCATCACCTCATTCCCGTCCGCAACGCACCGAGCATTCTCCTCCCAGTCACTCCCCTCGGTCGGAGCGCCCGAGCCGGCGCGACGCTTAACCGTTTCACGATATTCTTCGAACCGGGACACAGTTTTGGAGGCGTTCACGACCTTGAAGATCATCTCGATTTGGCCCATGAAGGCTTTGGGACCCCAGCTGGTGTGGAAGATGATCTCCACAACATTACGCGATGGGTGCCCCTCGGGAAGCTCCGTCAGGGACGGAAGGAATGGTTCGGGCGTAAAGGATGTCCGGGTAGAAGAGACACTACGGCTCATGGTTGTGGTGCTGATGGAAGGACTTTCGGGTTTTGCAGTTCGAGGATATTTTGAACTGGGGTGCTTCTCGAGGGGTGGCTTGGGTTTTCTGGGTTTAGGCTTGGCAGTGTCGACGATGTCTTTAATGTTTTGAACGCTTTTTCTGCAACTCGCACTGGGTATAAGAATTTTTGGGCTGGGATGGTAAACGTCTTCGAACGCTTTTGACTTGCACTGCAACGATTTGACCCACCCACCCGCCATGGAGACAGCTCGATCTTCTACTATAGAGCTAGACTCTCTCTCTCTCTAGTTTATACGTTTTTGTAGCTGTAGGTGTTGCAGTTCGGTCGGAGGTGTCATGTTATGCTGGGGAAGAAGGGAGAGGAGAGGGAAGGTGGGAGAGACGTGGCGTTATTTATTAGATAATGGGGTGTTTGGCAAAGCGCTTGCACGCCCTAAAAGTACGTTTAACATTGTTTTTCTGTAAAACGAGATAATCTCCTTAACACATTTACTTTGTAAATGGTAAAAACACTTCTCCACCGCTTTTCCAAACGGATAAATGGAATTTTACCCGTATGCAGCTGGAAAGTACTGACTTGCCCTAGGAGAGATTTCGGAATTACCCACGCGGATCCTGTCCGGTTCTTCATGGGAGGGAAACACGTTCCGAGGGGCGAGAGTAACAAATTCCATTGATTTTTCTTTGAAAAAAAGAATACCATGAGGGTGGAGGGAGGAGTTTCTATACCGTGTGGCGTGGCACACGGAGGATTTCGTAGAAACGCGCTGTTTATCTTTCGATCACACCTTGCCAACAGGGATTCGCATCGGTGCAGCATCCACAACTCTCTGGTTATTATTGATCGTAGAGCTGAAAATAACACTAATGCCCATGTGCATGTTTGTACATACAAATCAAGATAAAATCATTTTGAAATCAGTAAATTTTTCTATGAATCCATAAATTCTTTTTTCCCAACGAATTCCCAAACACACCCCATATTACTTGGATCACCAGCTTTTGGGGGGGAATATTTGAGTATCCAGCAGTTTAAAAGTATATGGGATATTAAATGTATCGTCGCAACCGTGTCTTTAAACAGCTTTGCTTGTGCGTTATGAACTGCAAAACTGAGAAGGGATTTTTACGGATCACATTTACTTGGTGGATCATCCGGTGGTAGAAATCAGAGTGTAAAAAAGGAAACCGCTGGTTGAATGATCTGAAATTCTTGTCTCTTTCAAGAAAGTGAGTGACCCTGACGACAACATTTCTTTGGCTCCTGTGCACAGTTTTACAATCATTTTCACAATTATCAAATTTTCTTCAGTTTTTAACTTTTGTTAAATAAGCATCAGTTCCTAAAGAGACATGTAAACCAGTAAGAGTAACGTTGTTTTGCCCACTTTTTAACTCAGTTGACAAGTGATGTAATATTTAATTTTTTACATCTGTTATTTACAGTGAATAACCTACGTTAAAACTAGGCTTTGAAAAAAAAAAAAAGTAAACCTAGATATGTGTCTTCTAGGAATGGAAAAGAGAAAGGTGAAGACAGATTAAAAAAGTTCGAAAACATAAAAAAGGAGGAGATATGACAGAGTACAACTGATATCAACAATAACATATATATACAAATCCAAATATGCATCTGATCTCACCGTCGGTGATCATCATCTTCGTCAAAGAAATGAGGAAGAGAGAGTTAACAAATGTGAGAGAAAGTCAAAGAGAACGGAGAATCTATTAAATCATTTCAATTTTTCACCTTATCATCTAACTAAAACCCCAAAGAAATTGAGAAAACACAAACATGTTAGGTTAAAATGTAAAAGACCGTCTGTTCTTTAACTATTCAAAAATATTACAAATTTGTCAAGGTCGACGGTTATTTAGCGGTGCGAAGAAGATGAGGAGGAGGAGATCGAACATTGAATATAGAGTGACAGTATATTGATGGGCAGTTTCAGGGAGATTTACGGAATAATCGTATTAATTTTAAAGAGAGTGAAGATATAATAATGTGTATACACAGCACAGGCTTTGGGGTGGTGGGGAGGAAGGGGTTAAATAAAGTGGAGCCGTTTTCTAATAAAAGCATCCGCCTGCCATCTAACTCTGATGAGTGCAGAAGGCTGATAGATATGGCCTAGTTGGGTGCTTGAAATCAAAGCAACCATTTAAGTGTGGAGGGTCTACGTATATCTTTGGTTTTTTCCAGCTCTGAGCTTTTTTTTCCTGTTGAGATTAATCATCTGGACTAGTCAGATCAATTGGTCTCATCACTTAATCCGGAATCTTATCCAATCCAACTAGTCGATCCGATCAATTCCAATCGTATTACATTACACTATTTATTTGTATTGTTCAGATCACCTTAGGTTGGACTGAACTAAATTGCACAACCTTATTTTCACTCACTCCGAATTCTATCTATAAATTTTTTGAACAGCGACTTTGTTACCTATTTTTTATGTGAAAAACCGAGAGCCAGGGGCACCAGTATTTCAAACCAATGATTTGTATAGAGATTAGGCTGAACAATGAAAAGAAGTGCAATAAAAGTGAAACGTTCAAGTAGTGGCATGGGAGGAAGTTGGGTTTGGCAACTGTTGCCAGCCTTTGCTCTCATGCCTGCCATCTCCATCGGATTGGAGCCCCTGGAACTGCGTACCTGCAAGCATGCTTCCCTTCCTCACTCTCACCCAACTCTTAAACCATATCTAATTATATTCTATCCCAATCGATTGCTTTTTGCCGACAAAAAAAATACAAAATCTGGTTTGTTCAAATGGATGATTCACACTCTCACACAAAAAAAAAGAAGCATAAGCAAATTTGAAAGAGAATTTAATTGGTGGTGGAGATAAGCCAATGAGTTGGTAGAGTGAAGGTGGGACATACAGTAAAACTAAAATTGATTATTGTCTCTGGTGAAAGGTTTGACGAGAACCAAGTTTTGGCGGATGAATTCTGAAATGGTGTTTGGACTTTGAATGGATTCAAATTTTGGGTGTGACACTTAGCTGTGTTTGGTAAGCCCGTTTTGCCAACGGGTGCGCTTACCGAGACAAAATTCATCTCACATAAACTACATCGGAATCTGTGTCCGTTTTTCCAACGGGCTATCCAAACACACCCGACTAGTGGTGGCAGCAGGGATCCGAAAACGCCACCAAATCTGGGCGCGCCGGAAGGATGTTGCCTTTTCCTCTAAAGAAAACACATAATCATGATCTATCCTTGCCAATCCGACCGTGCCCATTTCCTAAATCAGAGGTTGCTTCAGAGCCAATGACTGTGGGATTCATAATTATGACACCCAGCTTCTCTCCTTAATTCATGGGTATTTCTCCACAATTATTATTATTAACAACCTTGCCAAAAAGATGAGGAGTCTTGACTTTGACTCATAACAATAAGGAGCTGTTGGTTGACATGGAACTTCCATCGTGTTACATGTATATAATAAAGTTGCAGACATATGAACAATGGAGGACATGGCTGAACCGCGTGTACGTGTGGATGGTGAGGACCGAAGAGGTATGATTTGTGTTATGGTTGAGCGACGTCTTGTGTGTCTAAATTTGATGGAGGGAATGGCTAACGCAGGGGCAATTATGAGAGACATGAATAATGTTTTGGGTGGGGAGAAATGATTGGCAATTATATGTGAAAATGGTGAAATTTGAGAGTGGACTATGTGCATGTTTGAGGACTAGGTTTGGGTTTATAAAAGGTTTGTTTGACATAACGTTTGGAAGAAGTAAACGCACGTTTAACAATGTTTTTTCGTAAAACGAGATAATCTCCTTCATATATTTATCTCGTTTTGTGTAAAAGTACTTCTCTACCGCATTTTGAACTCAGAAATCTGTTAGCTCGCAGATTCTAACGTTTGGTAACTCATTCTTTTAAAATACATTCTAAGTAAAAAACTACTTTTTGGCATAATAAATGCATTCTGAATCCAACGTTTATTTAAACATAAATGCATTCTCCGCAGTTTTTTCAAACGGGCACTGTATTGTTTTTGTCAAAGGAGTATATATAATACATGAGATGAGGCAGTGCTTTTTTGTGGGAGTGATTTTCGGATGCTTTAGACCTTGTTTGGATATAATGTTGAAATAGCTTTTACAGATTTCGAGGTAAAACCTAGATTTTGGAGAATAGATTTTTGGAAAATAGCTTTTACAGATTCCGAGGTAAAACCTAGGTTTTGAAAAGTGATTTATGTTTGGGAAGTTATTAGCTTTTACGGATTCTGAGACAAAAAAGTGGGTAGGAAAGAGGAAAGTAAGAAAGAGAAAGAGAGAAAACATAGGAAAGAGGAAAAAGTAGGAAAGAGAAAACCTATGTTTCTTTTTTTTTTGCCAATGAAAATCTATGTTTCAAACTGAGGTTTTGTAACTAAAATAGCTTTTGGGAAAAAAAATTTTGCTTGGACAAAACCTCGGTTTTGAGGTAAAACCTAGGTTTTGAAACCAAACCTAAATTTTAAAAATGTTTGCCAAACCACCTTAATCTATTCACGTTAGTTGATTCTTCCCCGAAGCTAAACCATCATTTGCATTCGCACTGGCGGGAGCAGCTTGTACAAGAACACCAGGCAACAACAATAGTTAATGATGCATGCTTCGTCGCAATCAGACACCCAATACCTCCACGTATATTTGCACTGGATCCGTTTGGTAAAGCGGTGGAGAAGTACTTATAGGCTTATTCACACAAGCCAAGGCAAATATGTGGAGGAGATTGTCTCGTTTTGTGGAAAAACACTGTTGAACGTACTTATGGGTATAATTTAAGAGTTGCCAAACAAGCACACTATATATGTTTACTACTACACTTCTGCATTATATACCACTTCAAATAACTTTTGCACACACTAATCCAATAATAACATTATATCTCTCGTAAATTCAATCCACCATTTTTTAAACACGCGTCACTCCTAATTTAATATTACTTTCTATTTTTAATTTAAGAGTCATTTGATTTTTTTTTAAAAGATTGAGAAATATAAAACTAAAATATACGTATCATTCTACGTGATGCAATCATGTTTAAAGTATTGCATCTATATTGTATCAAAAAAAAAAAACTTGCATCTATCTGGGCTTGTTTGGGCCTGTTACACATGTTCTCAGGAGTCCGGTCCCGTGCAGAGGGCTGCTTCTTTACCTGGTTATGTTATGAACGGCGTCGTTTATAGCACCTAATTCTTGTTTGCAGGGCAGCTCTGCTTCACCGAACTGATAGAAACACACGTGGACGTGGGAGCGCCATGGGGCATGAACCGCCGAAATCCACAGCGCCACCATTCCTCCGCCCCTTGATTACTCTTGACACCACAATCTCCCTCTCACTTCATACGCTCACAAGATCCATCACCCCGAGATCCCTCCTCCTGCTTCTGGAATTCTTGGCCGACTTCCGCTTCACCTTCCCTGTCCTACTCACCCTCTTCTTCGTCACCCCTCGTCTCTCTACTTTACGCCCTCACTTGCTCTTGCCCCTCCTCCTCTGCTCCCTTCTCGACCTCTTCTTTATCGCCGCCGTCAAATTCCTGGTCCGCAGATCCCGTCCTCTCTACGGCAACCACGATGAGTACAACGCCGTCGTTTCCGTTGACCATTTCTCCTTTCCTAGTGGTCGTTCATCCAGGGCTTTCTTAATCGCTTCCCTCTTTTACTTTTCTCGGCTCCCCATTCTCGACTCCATGCTCGATCTGAAATCCCGTGCTCATCCCGCTATTACCTCCCTGGTTCATCGGTGGATTGGTGAAGATGACATTTTGGCCGTCAATATGTTCCTTTTCCTTGCTTGGTCTCGGGCGCTTGCCACTGCATTCTCTAGGATAATACTCGGCAGGCATTATGTTCTCGATATCCTCATCGGCGCGTGATTGGGCGTGCTTGAAGCTCTATTTACTCTCCGTTTTCTTAGCGTTCAACTATTAAGCTGAGGTAAGATCTAAGTGGGCTTTCAATGATTATTTACTGGGTACGGAATGGGGACGAAGGAATGTTCAAATGTCATCTGAATAACAGAATTTGGTGGAAAATTAAATGCTATTTTTTACGCTCCATATTTGGTGTATTGCATAATTAGAAATGATGGGATTGGCGTGCCAATATGATAGCAACAGGGGAACTGTACTAAGTTCCGTAATGGTTACCAATTCTATGTCTTTTAGGAATTGCATGAGCTGTTCAGGCTTTCTTCAACACAGGAGACTCGAGTATTGTTAATGTGCGTTTTGCTCAGTACTGCAGTGACCTACTCCATATATCATTAAATTATGCGATCTAGTACGTTGCAGCCAATCGTAAATGGTTTTTCGCAGTAACTACTGACAAGTATCCATGTCCCTTAGTGTCTTTGTAACTACAAAATCGATCCTCTCGTGTGCGGGATGTCATCCTGAGGGACAAACAATGAGCGAGGGACTCCAACCCCGAAGAGGGAGTGTACGGGGCACACACTTCTTTTATATATTGCCTTCAACAGGATGACATCCTATGTAGAAGAGGATTTGAATCAATAGGAATGGAGTAGGCGATATGTTTTTTTGGCCTGAGATGAACAGAGTTGACTAAATAATTACTGCAATGTGTCTTAATTTAATTAACCCAAAGAGAGTGCAGTGTAACGTGTTTAGACATGTGACTAAAATGACTTGCAAAGAGAAACAGGGAGGCCTTAGTAATGACAATATAAAAGAGGAATACTTTTCCAAATGACGGTTTAAAATATGACTAGTTGAAGAAGAATGCTTTCTCCTTGTTAGACCATGAAGAGTTTTTTATCACTTTATTAAATAAGCCAAAATCGACCATTGCCTGAGCTGACAAGTTTTGCCTTAAATGGCTTTGCCAAAGAAATAACTGGGGTGGGGGTTTGAATAAAAGGATTTCCTTCTCTATTTGAAATCTAGAAGTGATCATAAAAACTAGCGTTTTCTGTTGGCTTGTCTTGATATTATATGTGAAAACGTCTCTACATTGACAATTATCCTCCACCCAAAGGGGGTGAAAAAAGAAAGGAAAATCTTGCCCCTAGATTTGACACTATAAGCAAGCTTGTTTTCCCTTGGGGCAGGTGTGCTTATTATTAGCATTTGGGACGGAAATGGAGGCCATTAGTTTTAATTCTGTGACATCTTCTCTTGTCAGAACTTTCATTCTCTAGAAGACTTTGCATAAGTTGATGCCTCTACAATTTACAATATTGCTATTCTAGGTTCTTGTGGTGCACAATGATCCCGTGCAGCCTTCTGCTAATCTGTCTTCAATGAATAATGTCATAATGGAGACGAGCATCTTGACATTGGTATATAGTATTGGGTGTTATGGTTAAGATCTTGCGAAGACACGTTCAAACTCCGACAATTGCTTTGGGGCTTCATGGTTGTGTTTATATATTACCTTTCTCCGTCCATTCTCTACACGCGTTGAGATGATAGTAGACATATATTTTGCTTCAATGGTACATCGTAAACTGTACATATATAATCGATATGAATTCGTCTGCTGTGCCATTCAAACAATAGCGTGTATGATGGCAGGGGTAATACTTCCTTTATAACTAGTGAAAATTGACCGCTGCTGTCCGAGGGTTTCCATATTTTGCAGAAACTGATACAAAGACTAATTAGATTACCTATTTTTTGATGATATAGGATTCCGATTATGTTTTTAGATATTTGTGCATTCTTACCATGTGATAAGATTTATCATGTTATAATTAAGATCAGATCTTGTGGTTGGTTGATTGACTGATACTCTTTGCCTTCCTTTCAATCTTGAAAAAGACGCATAATCGTTAAATTAGTTGCTAAAGGTGGCTGTGGAAGTGTGCTGGCAGCACGATGGTTGGGTTGTTGATAAGGTGAAGACATCATGAGATAAGAGTCAAAATAAGTCGTTTTCGGGTTTACTGAGTTGACAGGCGGGGTTCGATTCTATAACCAGAGAGTATATTCCAAGTATCTCAATTTGAAGATGCTTCTTCATCGATCCTGCAAACGTGACAATCTCGCTATTCAACGCTTTTTTTCTTAGTGCTTTTTTCTCAATTCACATTCATTTTCGGAAATTATTGCCGCTGATTGAGATTTTGCATACGCTTGCCTCCAGGAAGGTCCATATTCCTGGTGGTTGGCAGGAGAAATCACTAAGGGACCTACCATGGACTTGAAGCCTTGGATTGAGGGGTCGTCATTTCTAATCAGTTAAAATTACAGTGGAATGAGTTGAATTTAAGATTCAAGCAGCATAACAACGGCACAATCCAATATGCTTAATGGTCATTTTTATTTCCCACACACATATTCGCTTTGCATTTTGGTAGTGCGTCCTCCTCAAGCTTGCTGCTTTTCATGCTCATATATTCCAAATCCTTGTCCGAGTTCCACATAAATCACCAGCATTACACCAAGTATTGACAATGGTGTGCTTCTAAAAACGTTTGGGAGACCAGTCAAGGCTTGTTAAGGATAATATATGAATTTGACCTGAGAAGCCTGAACTCTGCATGAATGGTGAACATGTCAGACAGTGGGCTTGTAAATTGTGACTACAGCCCTGGAAAGTGACGCCAGGTGCCAAGCATCTCCATGTGAAGGCTTTTTCTGATTACCGTACAAAATATTGGGAGTTTCTGGGACATTGCAGGTGTTTACAATCGGCCTCAGACAGTTGGACCTTTGTTCATGACCTCGGATTCTGACTCTCTGAGGATCGAGGGAACTATTTAGTGAAAAAAAAATGTGTAGAGGACCACTTATCCTTATTGAATGATGTGGTGTGTTTGGGTATAGAATAATTTCATACAAATTGAGATAAGTATGTCAGATGAGTTTTGTTTCGATTTACATTAATGGTAACATGACTGCCGGAGAGGCGCTTTTCCGCTGGCTTTACATGTCTTTCTAGATTAGTCTTAGCCGTGCACACAGATTTCTCACTGCCGGATTCAGAGGATTTGAGGAGAGATATACGCTATACAGTACTGACACCTTCTGCAACTATAAAATCTTAAGATCTACTCGATACCAAGCTACGAGGAGGGTATCTTATTTGATCCTGTGTCTCTTTACCCCACTGCTCTTCATCATCATATCTGCTCTTCTTCACCTTCCGTTTTCTTATATTATTCCTCTTCCCATTATTATTATATTTACAATCAATGAAGGAGGAAGTGAGTATGCTTTCTCTGCAATAATGCAAACAAAGTGTATATTTGAGAAATCTTTCTCCGACGATACACGTAAATCAAAACAAGATGTATCTTAAAATCTGTAAAAAACATTTCAAAATTTATAAAAAACATCTTGAAATTTGTAAATTCTTCTTGAATTTCATAAATTTCTTTCTCCTAATGGATTTCTAAACATAGACAAATTCTGAAAGCCGTTGCTGCAGTACGGCCCGTTCATTATTGCATGTCATGGAAAAAGGCCTCAATTATGTGGCACTAATGACAAAGAATTGGCGTCGTGGGCCTTGAGCCTACCTAAGGACATAGGCATAACGTCAAAACGCTCAAAATTAGGGTGACCCAGTCTCTGGCTGTGCGCGTCATTGGAGATAACGGTGCTGGCAAACCGTTAAGAAACCTCAAAAGTAGGTTCAATAGTATTTTTTTTCGTAAAATGAGATAATTTTTTTCACATATTTACCTCGATTTACATAAGAGTACTTCTCCACCGCGTTCCCAAATGGACCCATTTGATGGCATGTTTAGTAATCTTTAAGACTGATGGCATGTTTAGTACTCTTTAAGACTCCATATTTTATATCTTCAAGTGTGCACTTAATCATTGTAGAAGATCAAACTAATAAGGCTTTGAAGAAGAATGTTATTATTAAATAGGTGAGAAAAGAAGGATTGAAGGAGGAGGGATCCTGTGGTAGTCCCTACACGACCGCTCCATATTTGTCAGTAGCCAAAGCTGAATTATCGTAGTGGGCAAGGATATACGTGGAAGGAGGGGCCATCATAAGACCCACATGCTAAAATGTAAAACTTTGCTCCCTTGTTTGACGACTTAATTGGAGGTACACAGACACCAAGTTGCAATTATATGAACCAAACCTCCCACTCACTCATGCAACCACATGCATGTGTGCTTGCTTACGTTGCTTGTGCCCCCACCACACCATCGCAAACTTTAAATTCCCTGCTACCTCAATTGGTCTAGCTACCTAATAATAATCACCCATCTTGATTCTTCAATTCCCAATCCATGCATTAACAAAAGATCTTGGCCGAAAGCGACAAGGAATCCCGTTATGGTAATGAATTGGCAAATGGCATTCACCTGGGAATTGATTGTTGTGGACGAATTAACAGGTTGGATCTTAGGTTCAAGAATCCTTACGGACAAACATTGAAAGAGCTAGGTATCCTCCTTTTCTTTTTGTTTTTTCCCTTTAAAAGTGTTTCCTCGGAAGAATGGCGTGTGTGTGTGTGGTATGGGCAGGCACATGATGTGCTGGTTAAGAGACGCTTTTTTATACGAATTATATACCGAATTTGAAATGAAGAGGATAAGAACAGAAATGTTGGGTTGGACAGGAGGACGAGGTGTGGGAGGGGCCAGATGTTAGTGCTTCAATGAGTTGTTTCCCATCTGGAAGTTTGGTGATAATAATCTTCCCGTGAAGAGAAGTTGTTCGCTTCATTAATGTTTAACACTTGAGGAACACGGATTTGACTGTTTGGTTGTTGCTGTATTCCTTTGATAATCTCTTACCCTTTTCTCTTGTCTTGATATGCAAATACATTTCATCTCTCCAAATTCTGAGATCTAATTAAATTGAACCTATATATATATATATATATATGGGTTGTGTTTTGGGACAATATATGTGCAGCATTGGAGTCGCCTGCCCCACCCCCACTGGTTTTGTTTTAAGTTTTAACAGATTTCTGGTCTCTGCACGAGGAATTCTATCTTATGATCATTATTATTGGTCAGGGAGGCAGAGGGTAAGAGACAGCTTTAAATTAGAAGCAATATTGTGGGAGTGGATTAGCGTTTTAACGAAGAGAGCAAAGGACAAATAGGAAGGTGGATCTCCTTCGCCTGGTCATAAAGCCAACTAGTTACTACCTCTGCAACCACTGGTTGCGACATTAACGTTTCTGAGAAGAGACCACCTAATTAAAAGGGAGCAGAGAAAAAAAAAACAAGAAGATGAAGATGGAACAACTTTATACGAAAAATAATTTTTTTAAGAAAATATCCATATATCCGTTTGTCTTTTTAAGCTGATTAACCTGAGGGGAGTAATTTGAATCCAAAATTATAGTAACTCAAAATGGGTTACTAGATTTAAGCACAGTCCATATTTATAAGAAGACTGAGTGCAGGAAGTGTTCTTGAATTTTTATATAATTCGGAAAGGTATTTAATTGAGTCACCGTCAAAGGTAATGGGTCTCATTTATTATTTAAAAAAGAAATTAATAACCATGAAATTGAGTATAGTTAGGTCTATGAAGTAGCCTTTTAATAATATTTTTTTAATATCCATGTGAATTTAAACCCATGACCATGGTTTAGCCCCTTGTCCTAAAATCCACGAATGCAATTTGATTGATGCTGGAGACCATACCACCAACTCTTGCTAACATCATCAGTACTTAATTGCCTCGTCCAACAACATATGTTGCATCAAGGTATCCCTACTAATAAACTATGAACATTACACCATCCCATATAGCTTGGAAATGATGCTCCACATATTGCTGCCCCCAAATTCACCTACAAAAGCTTCCTCCTATATACTTTGATGCGCCCAACTCCTCAAAATAAGACCCCTACCCACGCCATCCAAGGATCACCCTTAGTTTTTATTAATGAATCAACAGTATTTAACGTTTTTTATAAATTATATTATCAGGTATCTAAGCAATCAATTCAATTTACAGGAGTGTTGATCCACAGTGGGAGACACCTCGTTACATCTAAATGTTGACCCATGTCTTTTTTATATAGTTATCTGATTTGATCTGGTTTAAGTTTTGTCATTCTCAATTAAAGGTAGCTCTTCAAAATAAATTCTCTGAAGAATTAGACTCAAGATTCATATTTAAGTGACCAAAGTCCTTTTACTAAAATCAACGTCTTTTAACAAGGGATCCCATATTTTAATCACTAAAGATATAATAATACTTACATACTCCTCATCAATTGAAAATGGGCTATATACATGTTCGCCGTTTTTCTTCCTCAAGTATACGGGTTGCAAGTAGTATAAAAAGTTATCGTTCCCACGAAGACTATGGTGAAAGTGAGCAAATAAATGAAATTGTGCTATTAATTAGGTTGGGTAACAATCATTTTGAAAAGTTCAATTTGGTTCAAAACAAACTAAGTTCAATTTGGTTCAAAACAAACTAAGTTAAAATGCAAAACACAAGTGATTCTAACTCCAAGAAATTGAGATTCTAGGATTACTTCTTTCCTCTATACTTCATAAAACTAGCTATTTCCCTCTTAATTAGCTTTAATGAAGAATATAATGTTTGCCTAAGATTCATAAGTATTGGAAAAGCTCTCTCAAGTCAAAACCAACATCTATTTTGAAGAACTCAGTCAATCTCTTGCAACAAGCTAGTGAAAATAGTCATTAAGTACCAATCTTATAATGACAATACTAGGTCAATAGGTAAATCTCTTTCCTATCAACAAACTCTCCACTCAACCTTGAGTTTCAAGTCTAGTATGAGTTTATCCAAGTTCTTTAAACAAGAAAATCTCTCTCAAGCATCCTCTCATTCAACAAATCAACTAAATGGTGATCAAGCATTTAGAGGCATGAAGCAAAGAATAACATCAACATATAATCCTTCATTAATTACCAACAAGAAGGAGAATAACAAAGTTTTAATCCATATAGAGGTTCAAAGTAACCCTAGAAATGAAATGCTTAGCTATCCATATGCATATATACAAGAAAACAAAGCTTAACAAATGAGAACATCATAAACTAAGGAGAAAAGAGAAGAAAAGAAGAGAACCCTAGGTTAGAACTCCAAAATCTCTCTTGAAATCTCTCCCAAAGCTTCCAATCTCTCCAAAAGCTCCAAACCCTAGCAAAGAAAGGCTTCAAGCAGCTCCAAGAAGTCAAGAATGAATCATTTTCGGCCAAACCCTCTCTTTTTCAGCCCTAGAATCAGCTTCAGCAAGTAAAACGCGCAACTGTACGGACGTCAGACTTCGTTGGCTTCACCAACATTTTTGAAGCCATGTGCACAGAGAGCATCAGGCCTCGCTGGCTTCAGCCAAGATGTTTATTGGCTGAAGCATCTGACACAGAGAGCATCAAGTCCATTTAATCTTCATGATAGATGATATTTGTTCAATCCTTGCAATTACAAACTTGTTTCTTGACCTTATAACTTGTTCTTCACCTTCTACAAAAGAGAAGCATAAATTATCCTTCAATTAATCAAATAAAACAAGCATTCATTCAATTCACCTTGATGCATATTTTCTTCTCAAAACTTCTCTTTATACACATTTTAACTTTAAAAAACATATGAAATAGAAGAAAATATATTAGAATGCTGTCAATTTCTTGGACTTATCAATACACTAAAAAAATGATTTTCAGCGATTGCTTACAACGTTGACAGAAAAAGTCACTATCGAAAGTCTACCCTTTAACGGGGATTTTCTGAGTTGCTGCCAAAGGTGACACTTTCAGTGATGACATTTTTTATGTACCAAAGGTAAGACTATCAATGGCATTTAAAGTATATTATATATATAAATAAGCGTTTAAAGTAAGTAAAATTATTGTAGCTTAACTGGTAAAGGCTCACACTGCTCAAGAGGTTGGATATTCGATTCCATGTGGCCAAGGACATGGCATCAGATGGGCGGTTGTGGTGTAGTTGAAAGTATTTTCAACGACAATCGTTATCGTGGCGATTTTCCAGTGGCGACTTTTATCGTCCTAAAAGATAATTTTTTTTAGTGATATCAGCTTCTCATTATATTTAATGTAAATTTGGATTTCATATTTATATTCAGCCTTTTATATCTAATTACATGAAAGTGGAGACAGCTTCGGTGAGAACGAGGAGGAATTAGCAGTTTTTACTGAAACCCTTGACATATAATCTGAACATGATCTTAGATTTAGAATTTGATTCTGTATTCCAATACACGGAGATAAAACGAGAGACTTGACTATTTAACCGAAAAAGATTCCTGTGCAGTGAAATATAATACGGTGTTCAAATCGAGATGGGCCCCATATATGATAGGGAAGTTTGTAAAAAGATCTCTGGGTTTTGCCGACTACCTTGAGAATACGTACCCTTGGATAGTTCCAAGATTCGATCAAATACTTTGATCCTTCTTTGTTACTTTTCAATGTGATAAAGTCAATTTAATTACATCAAATCATTCATTCATGCATCCACTTAAATAATCTCTCCCGTAAGACTGATTTATGGCTGCACATCAAATTTCTGTGGTGCTTGACAGCCAAAGTCGAATCGAATCGATTAGGTATTTTTACGCACATTCTCCTCCATAAGGGAATCTATTTCGCTTCAAAAGAAAAATTAATCTGAGAAAGATATATAAACGCAAGAACAAAAATAAAGAGACTCGGAAGATAGGAAGAAAAAAGGATCTTTTTCCCACCTTGAGGATAAGCTGTTCCTGACATGAGTAACATCTACATCCCTTTTCAGCAGTGTTATCTTAGTAGTGCCGTTTCATTAATTGTACTAAGAAGGCGTTCACTTTCCATCCATTTTCCTTGGGGTTATCTCTAATAAAAACCATGTATCAGCTTGATATGATGCTGAGTTATTTGTAATGTCATGTATATGCTTGTGATGCAATGTTGCCATTAATAATCATGCGTAGAGTTCGGATAAGATTAGTTGTCCCCAAGAAAGAAAGAAAAGGAAAAGGGGAAAAAAAGATAAGATATGAACAGAAAACCAAAACCTGAGAGGTACAGCTTAAAAGAAAGGACTATGGCTGAAAATAGGTGAAAAAACCCAATTCAAAATTTTTTTTGACAAAAATGATCGGAATTCAAGTATTATTGATGTTTTTTGTGTGTAAAATCTTGTGAAGCACCGGTACTTTTGCATGTAGAAATATATTTAGGAATGATAAAACTGTTTAAATGGGATTCTTCACTCATTTTTTGAGTAATTAAAATAATGAAAGAGGAGAATGTAGAGTTGACATCTGCAGAGCAGTATAGGCCTTATGTCAAGGCGTTCTCCACTCCTTTCAACACATGAACATGTGGGATCCCATCAAAGTTAAAAAAAAAACCCTCCAAATCTCCATAAAAAAATAAACAAAAGCAAACAAATTGAAGCACATAAAATATAAAAGGCAGTATGTATGAAAATTCATGTCAATCAGTGCAAAGCAGCTTGGCCGCATAAAAAAAAATTCAGTGCAAAGCAGCCTTCTGAAAGAACTGAGAAAGATGACTAATATTTAATTATATCAAAGGATTGATGATGTGTGGGAGATATGTTACTAGTGTGGTGGCAAAGTGAGAGAGCATGTGGCAGAGCTAAGCCCTTAATTAATTAAGAGGGAAGAAGAGACTTGTGATTGGGACTAACTATCTATAACATGGAAATGGCCTGCCCATTAACACATACCCTTAATAAAGACACATGACTTAGAGATAAGTAGATAGTTTTGGTCTGAGAAAGACATGACATTATTATTTTTGGGACTCAGTGCTTTTTATTTGATTTGTTCTTCCCATATACCCTTATTTAAAATATTTGACTCCTCTGCTTTTGTCCCTCTCTCACTATTCTTTTATACAAATCACTTGCAATAATATATACACACATATATATGCTGCTGGCTGGCTCACTCTGATTTATACATGTTATAATATTCACTTACACTTGTCTGTTTAAGCAAAAGTGGAGGAATTCTTTATTTTCTTTCCCCATAATTTCCATTATCATCTAGTTGTCGTTTTCTCCAGTAGGACTTGTTTTTCTTTTGATGCTATATCTATCAGCATTTGAAAGAGTTCGAACTTTCAAAGTTATATTCACTACTTTTAATTTATCGCCTTCAACATCACAGCACGATGCGTGTGCGTGTGTGTTGGTCCTGTATTATATCTGGTTGTGCTCTTTTTTATTAGCATAATTTCATGAATCATCTCTTCCTCTTTTGCATAATCGCCTGGAAACACTTCCAAAAGTACTCCATATATATCATGTTTAATTAATCGGGTTAACTATTTTATTGTATGCCAATGATTGGACAATAAAAAGGAAGCTCCGATAAGTGGTCTGCGCCTTTAAGAGACAAAATAATTAATTTCAAGGCAGCAAGTCAAATTTATTTATAGCTCACACCTTAGCTTGCCAATAATAACATAATGTTTCTCATAACTCACCTTTAATTGATTGTCATTCTGATGTCAATTGTTCTCCCTCATCTGAAAATCTTTATTTTCAAATTTTGTCCAACGCAAAAAGAATTGTGAAAACAAAACACTAATTGCAGCATCGTCATTAACACTTGATTAATCTAAACACACGTCCACACACGCACGCACAGAATTTTGTAATTATCATCATCTCCGCGAAGAAAATCAAACAGTTAAGCAACACTCAAAAAGCGAGCGATGAACTCTTTCCTTCTCTTTCCTTTTCCCCCTTAAAAAATCACGTATGTTTGCTCCATCAGACTGTTCTTTTTCGTCCAACCTACACATATTTCTCAAAAAAGTGGATGAAGATGTCTCTAAGTAAGTAATATAGTTCGTTTGAACCTTAATTTATCATGTTACAAGGAACTTATTATTTTTATTATATCAAACCTCAATTTGTTTATGGTGTCACATGAGGAAAAAAGAGAAATATCTGTGTTGATTCAGTGTACTTTTCCTTTGGTTTTGGTATTGAACTGGCCATAGGTCAGTCTTCTATAACGCGAATTGATTCGGTCATAGTAACATGAAAAATGCATTATCTAATACTACTTTCGATCCTTAATATTAATATTTATTATGACATGGACCTAAAATACAAGGCAAATCCTAGTTTAGAATTTCAATTCAAAAGTTCAAATTTTAAAATTATTGTACAGAATTTAAAGACAGAAAAATCATGACATAAATTCTTAAACTACAAACTTTTTGTTTGAAATGAAAATGTTTTGATCATTTTATTTTTTGAAATAATCATAGAACTTACAATTTTTATTAAAAATTAAAAATTATATATTTAATCTAAAACATTACTCGCAATATTTAATTATCATCTTAAATAAAAGGATAGAGTCTGCTGTATCTCTAAGTAGTTTTGGATAACAAACCCTGTGAGGAAAGAATTTTAAGCAATTTTTTCTATAAAGAGTGTTTATTTCAGATCACAATTTCTTTAGTGTATAAAATAATTAATAATGGGTTTGTTTTGAATGACTTTGGAGAAGCACGTTCACATAATTTGAAATAATTTTTTTATATATTTATTTTATAAATTATGAATAATGTTAAAAAATAATTTATACATTTAACGTAAACACACTCAAATTATCGGTGTTCATACCTCGGATGGCATTTAACAAATGCCTAGGTTCAAACTCGTCGTGTTATTAATCATGCTCTTCCAAGCCCGTGCGATATTTTGCCGATAAATTGCCACTTAAGGTTTCTCGCAGCCTCCCTCTTTCTCGTAGTCACAGCCCCTGCCAAATAGAAAAGTTGAAAAGGCATAAAGCAGCAGAAGCAAATGAGCGAGAGAGATAGAGAGAGAGGGAAGAGGCAGTTGAAGAAGAAGCTGTACCATGCTTCAATGCACATTTATTTACCATTCTGCCATTGCCTTTATTACCTCCTGCTTCCGTTTTCTACCTCCTCCTCCATCACACCCTCTCTCTCTCTCTATATGATTTTATATATTTTATATACATGTTTGCAAAAGCTTCTTCCATGAACCCCTTCTTCATCTTCTCCTTCGTTACTTATACTCTGCCATTCAGTTCAAGCCATTTACGACAGCTTTAACTGAATGCATCCTCCTCCTTTTCCTTTTCCTCTCCCTCATTTTATCAATTAAATCCCCCTCTCTCTCTAAGCTTCATAACTCCACTCAAGTGCTCCTTATTACCATGCATTGAGGCCGTTTTTTGTTTTTCTGACCACCATTATTCATTCCTCATCTCATGGCATTTTGAATGCAGCTGTTACTGTTTCGATTGAGGATTGATATTTGGCATCGCTTGTTTTCAATAGAAGGAAAAAGAAATTGTTAGAAAGTCAAAATGCGAGTGAAAGAGATGCATCCTTTGTGCTGTATTTCCCTCGAAAGTCCCGGCATCGGGAACCAGTCACCGGATGTGTCCCTTTCAAGGACCAGAAGTCTCCCGGCGAGTTTCGAGGCTGCTGGATCTGATGGCAATGCCTCTGGACGGGCTCAGGGATCGGAGACTACGGTGGCCGGCGTACTCTACAAGTGGACTAACTATGGTAAGGGATGGAGAGCCCGATGGTTTCTGTTGCGGAATG
>JANTPZ010145101.1:0-33110 GCA_025593235.1 Vachellia pachyceras | reverse complement strand
CACTAGTGCAGTATTCGCAGTCCAGGCAGGTGGCTGCCAGGCACCCCACCCCTGCTCTGTCTCCTTCCTTAAACTCCTTCACGTTGCTTCCCACCTTCGTTATCACCCCTACGATCTCGTGCCTGTCAACATATATGGATTATTGAATACGTTGTTATGTTCCTGTGTCTGCGTGTTTGTGAGCGGGAGATTCGCAAATTGCAATACTGATGAAATTACCCGGGAACTACGGGGTACATAGTGTTGCCCCAGTCATTTTTAGCGTAGTGAAGGTCAGTGTGACATATCCCACAGTACAGGATCTGTATAGTGACGTCGTCAGGGCCGTTCTCCCTGCGCGTGTTTAGATTGGAACCACTTTAATTCATACGTTTCATGCAGCATATATCTACAAGAGAAAGGAAGGAGGAAGGAGGAAGACAGTACCTTCGTTGAAAGGTGTAAGGGGTAATTTTGCCAGAAGAATCGTGAGCAGCCCATCCAGAAACAGTCTGTGTGTGATTGGGGGTGGTCTTGGCCATTGCAGAGAATTTCAAAAGCACTTGTCACTCCGATGCTTTGTAACAGGTTGTTGAGGAGCTTTTTATGGAGGAATCCACGCACGCTAACAGTCCAATGCGGCTAAAGCACTCGTGCCAGTAGATATAGGGCTTGTTTGGGAAGTCTGTTGGGAGAACGATCACAGATTTCAAAGTAAATATGTAAGAGGAATTTTGTCTCATTAAGCGTATGAATGGATTTTGGGGACCACGAGCCCATGTATTATTTGGCTCACGCTTTGAGAAAGGGACAAGGCAGGGAGGGAATCAAGTCTGGGAAAGGCGTTTAAAACTCGGGAGGGAGAAGAATGGAATTTTGAGTGAAAATTCAAAAATCAAGGAATGGGAAGGCAAACAAAAAATTGTGCCGCCCACAATTTCAAAAAAGGAAAGCCAAACACATCTATTGATTCTTCTTGGTTGCTGTGGCTACGACGAATTTACCCAGTAAGGAAATGGCAGATTCCCCTGGAATTCTGACAATGTCATAAATGAGGCCGCAAGTGACAAGCGAACGGTCGGTAATAATTGGTTAGGTGGCTATCAAAATATCGTGTAGGACCCGATTGGTTTTGCAAGTGGAAAGTTAGTTTATTTAAATTGGAGTAAGTATGTGAAGAAGATTATCTCACTTTACAAAAAAATACTGTAAAACAGACTTTTAGAGATCTCAAAAGCTTTGCTAAACAGGGTCATAATCTCCTCAATTCATTATATTTGGACCATTCAAATTTGATTTTAGATAATTCAGATCTGATTTTTTAAAAATAGCAATTTTTATAAAAATTCTTATTTGAAAATATAGTAGCTAAGAGATTAAATTTGTTTTATATTTTATACCATTAAAATAAGTTTTTAATTAAAATAAAAAAATTAAATCTAAACTATTCAAATCATATATAAATGGTCAACATCTAATTGGTTGAGGTTCATCACTTTTGATGAACACCCTAACCAGTTTCGTAGGTAGATAAGGATTTAGTTATGGTGCTTATCAAATAGATGAGTTCCCCCAACCATTAGGTCTAAACAAATCTAGATTTGACTTTGGACGGTCTAAATCTTATTTTTTAAAACTAGCAATTTTGTATAAAAAATTATTATCTAAAAATATTGTAGTTATTAGGTTAATTTTATTTTAGATTTTATACCATTAAAATAGGTTTTTCATAAAAAATAAAAATTAAAAAAATCAGATCCATACGATCCAAATTTAATTGGTTGTGGGCACCTTAACTTAGGTAATGGCCCGGTATGAACAGTTACATGTTGATGATCAAGTGATAAAATAAGTTGCAATGCTAATTTCTAGTTGTACAAGGTGCACAAAAGGAGCAACTGAAGACCAATAACTTAAAAAAAACCATCTTAGACGGCAATAATTGCCCAAAAAACGCGGTGCAACAATGAAAAGGTGTGTACACACAAGGGTGAAACCAAGAAACTATAAAACTAGCTATAGTGGACGTCATGTGGTTGTTGAGACAACTAGGGGTCACCATTCAAAGTCAATCAAAGGACTTAAAAGGCATTAACTTCCTGTTTCGCTACTACTTATTGTGAACTTCCAACCTAATTGGGGTGAGATGCGAGACATGCCCCTGTCACTAGGGTGAGCAATGACGGGACGGGCTGGTTCAATGGTCGGCTCGTGTTCCGTCCGTTTAGAATTTAATGGGTTCGAGCAGTGGTAGCCCATTTGGGCCCGTCGAAAGGGCTGGACTAATCCGGCGGGTTAACGGGTAGCCCATTAACTTTTTCTAACTTGTATAAAAAAAACTTTTTTTAACTCCATTCCTGACAAACACAAATGAAGGAGCCTGCTTATGAGCTTTGCACTTTTGTCGCTGGGCGAGGAAGCGATAGAGCTCAGGGTAGATATGCTGGCTGTACAAATGGGATAAACATTGTACAAACGTATACAATTCCGGAGGATGATCAATATGAACAAACCTGGATATCGCTTATGCAGGCATTTAAAGGGATTTAAAACATTCGCGGCGATCGCTCTGTTGAGCGTGATGAAGACGATATAGCTGGAGCTCGGAGATTTGAATACATGGAAATTCCACGCGAGTCTGCTTCGTTGGTGGAAAATAAGGAGGAGGCGTGCCGTAAGAGCCGAACTGTATTGGTGGGTTCATGTGGGGGGAGCTTGACGAGCATCCGTTAGCTTCGTTCTGACCTTGCACTGTGAGAGATGCCACGCCTGCCACTAACTCTTTCAAAGAGGCTTGAATCTGAGACATCGAAAATTTGAGGTCAGAATGTCCGTGGAATTTTGGTCCAGCTTCGCCGTATAGACGTCCATGCTTTTTTCCAGATCCTTATCTCATCGCTCTGGGTGTGTCTCAACTGTTATCGGCAGCGAACGGTCGAAGAGTTTCCGAGGAAGATGATGACTCAGGCGGAGGAGTTGAAAGCAAAGTGGCTGAGAACGAATTTGGGAGACAGCTACAGGGATAGCTGGAGACTGGAGATGATCTGGAGGTTTGGGATTTGGGTTGGGAGATTTATATTTTATGCAAAACAGCAAAAGGCAAAAAAAAAAAATGGATGAGACGAGGAATCGAACCTGCGAGTTGTTTATTATTAGTATGAAAAATCAAATATCTATATAATATTATAAAGTAGAAATATAATATTGTTATAAATATATACGGGAAGGTGCGAGAAGCCCAAGGGTATGCCTATAGCCCGTCCTGTTTAATGCCTTAGCCCAACCATTTAAGCCCGCTCGTCTTGGACCATTTTCGGGCCGGGCCAAATGGGCACATCTCCAGGTGGGTTCGGGCGAACTCACTGGGTTATGGGTTTTTTACTCAACCCTACTTGTCACCGTCTTTCCACCTAAAAATCTAAAATACTTAGCTCTCTCTCTCTTTATATACATACATGCATCAGATAAAAGAAAACTAGCTAGAGCGGCATCCCTTGAAAATTTGGCTTACACTGTTTTGGATGTCTGTCCCCTAACAAGAGTCTTTAAACCATCTTTTTGTTCACTGCCCCTTCTTTAGATTTATATGGTTTGGTGCTTTATCTGTACGAATCCTTGCTGCCAATTTTGATGAACTAAAATCATGGCTCAAGACCTTGCTTATACTTCGTTCCGAAGGTCTTGAGGACTTGTCCCACTGCATCATCATTCTCATCTATCTCATTTGGTTCAAGAGAAATCTCATTTTGCATAAAGGCAAAGCCACAATCACATAACTCTGATCAGGGAAATAGATAATTCCATCTCTTTCATCGAATTAGTTTCATTATCTCTATAGTCTGGAATAATATCATTTTGTTGTTATCGAAGTCTCTCTGGCTCCCCTTGTGATCTGGATGAAGTAGATGCCTCCCAGCTGTAGGTAGCCATCGAGCTCCTCGCTTGCTGTCTTGTTTTCTGCTACGAACTGGTGGTTAGATATTGGAGCAATCGCATAGGCCCTACCTCCTAAACTTTTTAAGATATTTATAGTTATTCCTTGATTGTGTTTAAAATAGATTTTGCAGCATCAAGTGTGTGGATACCTTAAACTAGATTCTATATGATGGTGTGGTGAAGGAGGAGTGAGAGATAGAGACGACAATGAAGAGTATGTGAGAAGAAGAGAGGATAAGAAATTGATCGTGCGAGGATAAGGCATTTTTTGTTGACATCTAAAGAGGAAAAAATATACCTGAAAAACGTAGAATTTGTTTCATAAAAATGAGATGGGCCATGCAATACTTGGACTGATTCAAGTTGTCTATTGGACTAGGTCTGATTCTATCTGAAAAGAACCAATAATTAAGCATAATAATTACAATTAAAAATTATTTAATGACAGAGTTATACGAAATCAATTTTCTTTGATAAAGCACTCGAGGTCCTGGTCACAGAATCTGTCCACAGATTGTTACATAAAATCTATTGCGCTTGGCGCAGTTAATGAACTGAATAACACAGTGTCCACGCATTTTTCTTTGCCAGTAATCTAAAATGCAGTGCTTCATGATACACAATATGACCCTTATACGGTGATATAAAATTCAATTCAATACCAATACCAGAAATAGGCCTACAGTGTTTAATGCTTATGCCTTTACTACTTCTCTCGGCCTCTACTCGAATCAGAGGTCTTACTTGAAAAAATGCAACAACAACGAGATGACACATAAAGTTTCCGTAGTCAAAATCAACTTCTAATATATACAGGATAGGAATGCAAGTCACGGAAGCAGGTTTATCAGCATAATAATAATAATTCCATAACATAATATCTATAAAAAACAATTAAACCCCAATATACCTGTTTCGCCTTATAACTTCTGGACATGGTGCGACCTATTAGTGCTAGTATACTTGACCAATGACTAACTAGCCACTTCAAGAATAATGCCCACTCCCAAACCATCTGCAACAAGCCAAGGTAAGGAGGTGTCCACTCACACCGACTTAGCTTAAATATGGGCCACTGATCAATAAAAGTTGAGGGGCACAATAATTCACCACTCTTCGTTCGTCTTGAAAATAACCCTACAATATAATGTATAAAAATATAAATACACACCTGTCATTAATACAGTTTTGCTAAAGTAATCATATCAATAACCACAAATGTCACAGCAACATATTTATAACAAAACACTCACATATACCGATAAAATACACTGTTTCACTGAACAGATTTCATATATATAAATTGTAGATTTCTCTAAATCACAATTAAACTTAAATAAAGTAAGGTTTAGAAAACACCTTACAGTCCGCAATAAGCATATAAAAGTAGCTAGTCCTGGTTACCTCAATTTCAAACTAAATACCACTTGCCTTGAGAACAAAGTAACTAAATACAGTCCAATCACCAATTAATTTACAAAGCAATGCGAATACGAATTTAATATAAAAAATTAAATAAATAATTACCCAAACACTTATACTCATAGTATAATCCCAATTATATATTTTATAATAAATTTAGATATTCTTGGTAACTTCTTTAACTCATCAAACCTTAAGTTAACATAAATTTTAATTTTCAACACACAACTACTAAATTATTTTAAATCACTTTTATGGGTAAAAATACCCAATATAAAATTATTGAAAATATATTTCTAGTGGAAATTAATTATAAAACCACATATTGACAAAATAACAAAGCTAAACTGATAACATGCTTAACATACCAAGTAAATTTTATATCTTAAAATACTCAATAAAATTGATCTAGAAACTTTATATAATAAAAATTATTTATAAAATAATGTAATACAAAAATAATAAATTTAGATTGATCAAATCTATCTCTAAATCATCCTATATATTTTATATTTGTCTTTATTTAGTTAAAATATCCCATATATCCAAAAATATATATCTTTTTTTTTAAACACAACTCAATTCTTAAAATACTAAAGATATTAAATGAATAAATACAACCTTACAGAATTTAATTATAAAAATACATCTACAATTTTATGGCTTTCTACAAATAAAATTCAAATTGGATAAAAATCTAAATTCTAAAATATTCTACAGTGAACATAATATTACTACCGATAGTAAGAGAAAAATACTTAAAATGACTTCAATGGAAGAAATTTAATGAAAATAAAATATTTTATTTACCTTAATTATCTTAAAAGTAGGACTTTAAAACTGAAAAACAAACACTTCTCTAAACTCTTCTGTCTCCTGCCCCTTTCTCCGGCGTCGTTCTCTTTCGTACCACGCTCCTTCTCACTCTCACAACTCTGGTGACCCCAGGAATGAATTGCGTGGTGGTATTAATAAATAGCTCCACATAATGCGATGGTTGGGGCATTTAATGCCCCCAACGAATTTCAAGTTTTCAACAAATCCTATTCCGGTATGGGGTCTGTGTATATTATCTATTTTATTATTATTATTATTATTATTATTATTATTATTTTCTTCTTTGCTTGTAAGGCGCGTTGGCTTTCTTTGTTTTTTGGTTTTTTTAAAAAATTATACTACACTCAAACACACATTGGCTCTGTTTGGTTAGCCCGTTTGAGCAACCAAAAGTCATTCCTGCACTTATAAAGACAAAATTCCTCTCACATATTTACCTCAGAATCTGTGTCCATTTTCTCAACGGGCTATTCAAACACACCTATTCCTTATTTTCCAAATCCACACGCTATCAGTACAATTTTTTTTTCAGATGGGATGTTGGGCCAAGGCAGAATTGGTCCAAAGCTCTTGATTCATTGGCCCATCCGAGGTGTGTAGCGAACCAAACTTTGGGTTGGGTTTTAACACATGTAATCCTGTCTATGCACATCTCCAATAGTATGTTATAAACGTAAATTTGAACATTTACATAAAAATGTTAGCCACGTTGTTTGTTCATGATAACCAAATGATCTATAACAAGAGGTAAGAGAATATCTAAATGTTATGAATGCAAAAAATAAATGGTAAAATGAAACTTTGCATTCCATCAACCGCAACACGGGCATGAGAATCAGGCCTTTTTTTTTTAAATGTTGGGAGCAATAATTGTCTGAGTCTCGGCTAGGGGATAGGATTTAATACCTACCTATACGGCGTCATCCATATTTTATTTCTTGGATATATTTCATATATCCTAATTTCACATCTCATAATTTTTTTAATTACTTCTCTTTTTTATAGGGTTATGGAAAAGAAAAATAATTAAGAAGAATTTATGTTATACAGGGTATAAATAGAATATATTTGAAATATTTTCATTAGGTAAAGTATGAATCATGTCATTTTGAAAGAATGTAAGTTATTTATAGACATAATGTAAGTAAATATCAACTGTAATTTAATGGTGCTCATGGGAGAGTTACAGTTTTTTTGATAAAAAAACACAAACAAAATTTTTTACTTGGGCATCGTTAGTTACCTTGATGCATGCATGATATTTGCTAGACAGGAAGCATCAGTATATCTTAACAATTGTAAATAAGTGCATACCCATTGGTTTTAAAAAAAAATGATGACGTCAATATAATATTTAGTTTTTTAAATTTATTTTAATTCTTACTTTGGTTCCTTAAATTTAAAATTAATAGTTTTGATTTTAATGGGTAAAATAATCCAGATTTTTATTGATCGATTAACCATTGATTTTAAATTTAAGATACTAAAATTAAAATGAAAATAAATTTAAAGACTACGGAAAAAGAAAAAGTTGGTTAAAAATACACATCATTTCAGCTACTTCAAGAAATGTTCCAATCGGCGTAAAGAAATCACATGAAAACATAGCGCTAATGTAAATTAAACCAAAATCAATAAATAATTCAATTTAATCATGAGTTTTTTTTTTCATTAAGGAGCCACCCGGCGTGCTTAGAAATTAGGATGGGAATGGAAAGAAGAGCATTTAGTGTTTGGGTCCATATTATTTTTAACCCATACATTTGTATGAATTTTGATTTTGATCCCAAATTTTAAACCTATGATTTTAAATTTTATATTTTTTTAAAGAATTAGATGTTTAAGGTAAAAGAGTCAAAAGCCTAAATCTATTAGAAGTAAGAACTAAAATCAAAATTGACATTATTAAATATCTAAATGTAGAATAAAAAGTACATGTTTAAAATTTGAATGTACACTAAAAAAGCTTGAATGTTAAAATCAAAATTCAGGACTAAAAATTATATTAAATCAATTTTTAAAATTTGATTATGCAACTTGCACCTAGTCCGAAAAAGGGGCGGAGACCGTTGTTACTGCTCCAAAGGGTTCTTTCCCCAAACGATATCTGTGTTTGTCATCCTGACCTATTTTTTCTCACCTTTTTCTTCCATGGCCATATCCATTTGTTATCAGGTCATGTGATGGCGTGTCTTGTATACTAATTATCCATTGGAGTTTCTTTCCCTGTACAAAGAAACCCTAATTGACAATGGTCACTGATTGGTCTGGTCATCACTCGCCGACTAGTGGTGGGGATACCAGTAGCCCTAAGTTCCCGCGAAAAAACCTTCCATCTCCATGGGCTCAAGTTGTACGAGGTGGGGAATGCGAATCTCATCCATCGCCGCCTTCATCATCTTCCTCTTCGTCATCACTCACAACCTCCGTGCCCGACCAACCGCCATTCTCTGATTTTCCTCAGGAGGCACCTGCGTCGCAGCTGCCGGATAACTCTGTTGTTGGTGCAGATAACTATGATGCTGACGCTTCCGACAGCAATGCGGGTCGTTCCAAGAGGCCTGCTTGGAGCAACCCTTCTAACGGCGTTGTCGACGCTGGTCCAGTGATGGGTGCTGTCTCCTGGCCCGCATTATCTAAATCCACGAAGTTTTCAACCAAAATATCAGTTGAATCCACCTCCAAGACAGACTTTGATGGATCACTCTCTACTTCTCAGGTTTGCTTTCAATATCTGCCCTAGTTTCATGTCCTTTTTCTAGTTGATTGGAAAGAATATAAGGCAATGTTTAGAAGAATCACCTTTTTCCAGCGAACAACGTTATAAACTTAAGTCATGAAACTATTGAAAGGCGCATCGGTTACGAAAACCAGTTGCTTAAGTTGTAGCCTTCCCTTTTGTACGTTTGTCCGGCAATCAGAATTGTGTATGTTTATGGGGAAAAGAATAATCTGCATATGTATGTATGTTGTTGCCATATTTTTGTAGGGGTCTGGCACTTTACAAACCTATCAAAAACAGCCTACTAATAATGCAAAGCCTAGCTCTGCAACAAACTATGCTGTGCATCATAGGCAAAGGTCAATGAAGCGTGGGGGTAGCAGCAGCATTGGGGTTGGTCATGCTCAGAGCAGCTCTTCTAACCCTCCCCCACCTCCACCTCCACCTCCACCGCCACCACCCTTTCCTGTATTTCCTATACCTGCAAGTAGCTATGGTAATGTGTTGCCTGGGGTTCCAGATCATTCTCCAAGGGAAATCCCTTACAGGAACAATAACTGGGATATAAGACCACCAGTTGGGGGCTTTGTGCCTGCTGTGAATGATCATTGGGTTCCCCCCCGCAGAGGCAATTTTGGGCCCCATCAACGTGGGGATGGATCCTATCATGGTAACCATGGGGCTAGGCGTGACCAGGACTGTGGAAATCATGCAAACACTAGAGATGCTCAAGCACACCAACAGAGGATCTCTCCTAGGGGATTAGTGAGGCACCCGCCTCCTAATACTCCTGCATTCGTTGCCCCTCCACCCATGGGACCCTTTGCAAACCCCATGGGTTTTCCAGGTGGAAATATTTTCCTCAATTTTTTTTTTTTGTAAAATGAAGTGGGGCTGATGCACTTTCTCCTGTATTTTCCCAGAATTTTATTATTTCCCAACTCTACCTCTAGAGCCATTCAGGGGTATGCCGTTCATTACTCATGGTCCTCCTCCTGCCATGTTTCTTCCTGCTGCAGAACCTCCTCTGACAAACATGCTGATGAACCAAATTGATTATTATTTTAGGTAAATTAATTCTTCTTTCTTATGTTTGTTTCTTTTCTGTAAACACTTTGAAATTTGAATCTTCTATTTGTTTTTGTTTTTACAGTGATGCTAATTTAGTGAAAGATGACTTTTTAAGATCCAAAATGGATGAACAGGGTTGGGTTCCCATTGCTTTGATAGCAAACTTCCCTCGGGTGAGTTAATTGTGTTTAATTAGGCAACAGTTTCATTGAATTCACCTTAGATCCTTTGAATATATTTTATTCTTGTGTCTGTAATATTTTATAACTCAAGTATTATTCTTGAATTTATATATATTGACGTATGGTCTATCTTGGTTTAATGGCTAAATATTTTGTAGGTTTGTGCTAGTTTTTTGCATGCAGAGGTTGCTATTTTTGGGATTGTTACATTTGAGGATTTTTCCTTAACAAGCTGACACCATGATGCTTATTTCTTTGAATATTGTAATTGTGGGTGAAATTGAAGGCAATATGGAATAGCATCACTGAACTGAAAAAATTAGAATGGATCTCTTATACTGAGTTGCCCAATCTTAAAAAGATTTCTCTTCAAATCCCTTGTGATGTAATATATTTAACATAACCCTCCTTGATGGCTACATGGTTGTGTATCTCGTAAGTAAAAGGACCAAGTGTTTTTTTTTTGGTTTCACCTTTTTATTTCTGGATGATGAATGACCCCCACCTTTAGTAATTATGTCTGGCGGAAATGTGGGAACCTTATCTGGTTAATTGAAGTTATGCTGTGATTAATTCTTGTATCCCCTGTGAATAACTATAAAGCCTGATGTCTTTCTTTTCTCTTTAATTGCATGTGTTGTTGCCGGTTGTTTGGGCACTATATTTTTAAGCACTGAGAATAAGTCACCATAAAGGGGCAGATGCATTAGTGTATCAGGCTGGCAATCTGCACATCTTTTGATATGTTGTTCATGTTTGCTGTAGTTGACACCTGGAAAAGATGTGGACCCCGGCATTCTAGGAAGATCTCTAGAAGCTGAAAGATCGTCCTTGGCCTTTCAATTATTTTTTTACTGTTATTTATTTTGAAACTTGAATCTAACAAACAAGTTATAACCACAAATGTCCCATTTTAGTATTCCAAAATTAAATACAATGGCAGCCCCAATCTTTCTAACGAAGGGCATCTTTGAATATGCCCTTTTTAATGGCTCAAATACACCCTTCTTATTTCTTAATTAATTAATTAATCAACCACATTAATTATTATTATATTCCATTAATAAGAGCCACTCAATGAAGATAAAAAGGAGAACTGGCTCTTGGACACATAGGTGGTGTTTGGTCTGTAGGTGTTTTGATTTCCCAAGTACTTAGAGATGGAAACTTAGTTATGAGATTCATGGGTGTAAGATCTGTAAAAAAATTAATGGTTCGAGCATTTGGCAGGTCATACTTATAGTTGACTTAGGGACATTGATTCCTTCATTCCCTCAAAGGTTGATGAACTACTTATGCACCTTTAAGTTTGTGGATTTTTAGTTTTGTTTTCATGAAAGTATATCTTAAAGTTTTGTATGATTGAAAGGGTGTGCTGCCGCTTAAACGATGATGAAACTCCGATGTTTCTGAAATCAATTTTCTATTATTTTAATCTTCGACTCGTGTAATTATCAATTTTTTTTGTGGTGATAAAATATCTGAATTATTAACATTGTTCAATAAAGAACTTGAATGATTTTTACCTGTACTTTTATAAATGTATACATGCAATTCTCCAGCAGTTCTGTTAATTTAGATGCCAGCCCTGACTAAAAGCATTAAAATTAGGATCAGACACCTGTGGTTCAATTGCATTGTCCATGTCATGGAAAGATTTTTGATCTTCTATGAATTCTCCGCATATTTCTTTGTTTCAGTAAGCAGCTGTATGCCAAAATATGAGGACTCTGTTTATTTGTGTCCTTAATCTCAACCACACCCCCCAAAAAAAGCCACTCTATTAGGAATTACATTATATCAAAATGCCTCTAAAGTACATCTTCTCCAGTCCATTATTGTGATCGAAGCATCTTTCAGGAGCCTCTCTGTCTTAAGCACACTGTTACATTTTGTCAGTCTCAATTCCTTTCTGCACAGTTTGTTTTGTTTTCACTTCGATCTCTTTTGTAGGTTAAAAGTTTGACAAACAACATTCAGCTGATACTGGATTCATTGAGAAATTCTATGGTTGTGGAAGTGCAGGTAAAAACCATGTCTGAGTTTAATATGTTATCTACGTGATTAGTTTCTCATTTGATGCACAATCAGCACACTCCTTACATGTAATGTATTTCTTTCGGTTTTAAATATGGGAGATAGATAATTAATTCACCTCAAATTTAGGAAATCATTTAGGTTAATTATGTGCAAAGTATGTGTTGGTTTTCTTATAATATCCCTCCTTTTATTCATATACGATTATAAACTGTTGATTGCACACATCTATGTATGTGGACATATGCAATCAATAGAGGTATTTTGAGGGAAAAATAATGAATACGGCAAAAAAAGGAGATTGTGATCTCACATTTAAGATCAAAATAATCTCTGAAACTAACTTTTACATTCCGAACCACAGAGAGTATATCTGGTGCTTCCATGGGATGTTGAGCAGTTGGACAATGGTGAAAAATGGGATAGTGTAAATTTGATTGTTTAAAGGGAAAATTAATCTCTTAGTCCTCCAACTTTTGGTTCACTTAAAACTCAGTCCGTTAACTTTTCTTTTTTATATTGTTATCCTTATCATCTATAAAATTATCCTATTTGGCATAAATTCTTTACACCTCATGTAAACAAAAGAAGGAAGGAGAGAGAGATAGAGAGATGAAGGCCACCATGAAACTTAGCTTTCTTGTTATGGATATTTCTTCTCCCCTCCTATGCCCATTCTTACTATACTAATGTGAAGGAGATTATATAAATACCAGTAAAGCCACTTTGGCATTTCGATCTTCTAGTTTTGAAAGCACAAGAAAATTTCCATTTAGAATGGTGGAGCTCTCCCAACCTTTTCTTCACCTTCTCTCGTCCAACCATTCATCATCCCATTCTCTCTATTCCTATTTCTAAGTTCATCTACGATTTAATTCGTTTTTGAGCATTAAACCATGATTTCTTGCATTTTCTTTCAATCTGTGAGGGGAGAAGAAATTGTGTCAGGGAAGGTTTTTGGCTAGAAAGCCCGAGTTTCATGATAGCCTTTATCTTTCCTATAAAAAACCAGGTGGAAGCTGAGTTGTAAGGAATTTCTGCCACATAGGATGATTTTATAAATGATAAGGATAATAATATAAAAAAAGAATGTTGATGTCCGGTCATGGGCCTTGGGCCTAATTAGAGTATTGTAATTGAATAATAAGTAATTATTTTAATTAGCTGTCATTATCCCTAAAATGGTGGCAGATATGTTGCATCTTGATTTTCTCCTAATATCTTGTAATTATGGGCTGATTCTAAGGGTTATGGTATAACCTAGGATTAACCGTATAAATAAGCTTTTTCCTCAATAAATAAGATACCGGATATTCCAGCATCAACTTTTTCATGGTATCAGAGTAGTGATGATGCAATTCGTTTTTGGATTGGACAATGAAGACCAACGCAACTCACTCATCGGTGAACGACACATCTGCTTCGTCAGACAACCACAATGGGAGTCTTCAAGTGCCAACTGATGCTGGTAATTCACCCATTATTATCCATCGCCTAAATGGCCAAAACTATCTCCAGTGTGCCTCGAGCGTCTGTCTCTTTGTCATTGAAAAGGGGAAATTTAGCTACTTGAATGGTGCAACAAAGAAACCTGCAGAAAACGACTCCAAATACAGTACTTGGGAAGCAGACGACTTGATGGTGCAATCTTGGTTGGTGAACTTTGATATCCGAAATTGGCGCCCGTTTTACCTTGTTCAAGTCAGCTCGTGACGTGTGGGAAGCAACGCGTGACATGTTTGCGTCCCTCAAAAATAAAGCGGCCATTTTGGAGGTAGAAGCACGATCGGATAAGCTCCAACAAGGTACCTCTACTGTCACTGAATATTGGACTAAACTAGTTACTCTGTGGCAGCAATTAGATGAATATGAGGTTCTAGAATGGACTTGCGTTGTAGATGCAAAGCTGTACAACCAAATTAAGGAAGAGAAATGTATTTATAAGTTTCTTCTTAACTTGTAGCATTCCTATGAAGAAATAAGGGGAAGGATTATGAGTCAAGAAAAATTACCCAGCCTCAGAGGAGTGTTTTTCACAACCAAGGTTGAAGAGAGCAAAAAATTGGTTCCTGTTCCTTAGCCACAAAATCCTGAAAGCGAGCCAAGTGCCATAGTATCAAGAGGACACTATTCTAGTGATAGCAAAGGCAAGAAAAAGTGGTGTGATTACTGCCAAAAACCTGGGCACGCATAAGAGGTTTGTTGGAAATTACATGGTAAGCCTCAAAATCACAAAGGAAAAGGAAAACCTGAGACAAAGGCTAATGCAACAACCTTAGAATCCAAAACTGAATCTGAAGGGAAGCTGAATCGAGAGGAACTGGACTTTCTTAGAAAATTACAAGCTAAGCACGATACTAAAGAGAAGTTAGTAGCTACAGGAAATGTTGCTTACACAGGTAACGTTCTAGCTCTCAACCAATGTTCATCGTGGGCACATATGGATTGTGGACTCCGGAGCCACTGACCATATGATTGGTAATACCAAGCTCCTTTATAATATTAAGCCATTTGATAAACTCATGTTTATAAATGTTGTAAATGGGAAGTATGTTAAAGTTCATGGGATGAGAGAAGTGTGCTTATTTGACAATGCGATGTTTACAAATGTGCTATTTACACCAGATTTACAATTTAATCTAATCTCAGTAGGTAAAGCTACTCGGCTCAGCTGTTGTGATGTAATTACTGTACCTCTCAATGGTTATTTCAGGACTTGGAGTTGGGCAAGACGATTGGCATGGCTAAGTTCCTAGAGGGGCTTTATTGTAATGAACATCAACCATGTAGACAAACAGTAGCACGTGCTTCAAGCTTGGCAGCAAATTCGCATACTCAATTAACAAACAAAGAAGCCTTATAATGGCACTATAGGTTAGGTCATGCAAATTTCAAATATTTGTCCAGATTGTTCCCCAATTCCATGAATAAAATTGCTTCTTTTCCCCTTATGAAATTTGCAAATTATCGAAGCACATAAAAAAGAGCTACAAACCACACTCCCATGAATTTTCTTATCCTTCTTTGTGCACATCGATACATGGGGATCAGGCTGCATTCCCACATTTTGCCATTCTAAATGGTTTGTCACATTAATTGATGACCACACACGCTTCACCTGGGTATATCTTATGAAGGATAAATTAGATTTTAATGCAATTTTTCAAAAATTTCACGAAGTGGTTCAAACCCAATTTAATACACCTATCTAAGCCCCTCAGAGTGATAATGGGAAAGTAAATGGGCTCGAAACTTTAAAATTATTTCTATCACCATGGCATTATCCATTAAACTAGTTGTGTCAACACTTCAGCAAAATGGAATGGTTGAAAGGAAAAACCATCATATCCTTAAAGTGACGAGCCATAATGCTCACAAACAACGTTCTCAAATTTTATTGGGGGAAGCCATTCTTACCGCCATCCACCTCATTGATCGCCACTCCTTCCCCACGCTTCATTTTAAAACCCCTATGCAACTTCTTTCCCTGACCTATCCCCACTCTCATTTCCTTACTCATTTTTGGATGAGTATTTGGATGTGTGACCTATGTTCATAATGATCATGGCGGGAAATTAGATCCTCGTGCTCTTAAGTGCATCTTTTTAGGGTACCCATCTACTCAACACGGTTACAAATGCTATTCGCCCATCTTAAAACGATTCTTTGTCACTATGGATGTCACTTGATGAATCACAACCATATTAATCCAAAACATCCATACAGGAGGAGTGAGGAAGAATGGGAGTTTCTAGAGTATCCTTCAACCCAACAAGATCCTAATACTACATCCAATCCTACCATACCACTTAGATAACCCAACACCCTTAATTGACACACCCTTGGACTTGGAAACACCTTTATTGAATCTGGATGGATCGGAGACAGAACCTGAGAAAGTTGAAATAGTGCTTGAGGATAGCCTAGAACGTGAGAACAAGGAGGCAGGCATAAATGAATCTGATAGAGATGAACCTGAAACAAAGCTGAGCAATGAAAGGACCTATAGAACTGAACCATTCCATGCTATCAAGGATCCAACTTGCAAAGGGACCATTGAAGAAGAATTAAAGGCTCCTAGTAGGAACCAGACTCGGAAAATTACCCAATTACCGATAGGTAAGAAGCCCATGGAGTACAAATGGGTATTTACCAAGAAATACAATCCTTATGGTACAATCAACAAGTACAAGGCTAGATTGGTGGCTAAAGGGTACTCTCAAACGTATGAAATTGACTATTAGGAGACTTTCGCTCCAGTAGCAAAACTTGATACGATTTGAATACTTCTGTCTCTAGCAGCCAATCCGGATTGGTCTCTACATAAACTGGATGTGAAGAATGCATTCCTGAATGGAGATCTAGAGGAGGTATATATTGATGTCCCACAGGGACTGGCTGAGCATAATACTTCAGGAGTGGCATGTAAGCTCTACAAATCATTATATGGCTTAAAGCATTCCCTAAGAGCGTGGTTTGATAGAGAGATTCACTAGAGTTGTTTAAAGTGGGTTTCTCACAAAGTCAGGTAGAGGCAAAGTTGCTATACTTATCGTATATGGCAATGATATTATCTGGATAGGGGATGATGTGAACGAAATAGTAGACCTGAAGAAGTCTCTAGAAAAAGAGTTTGGTGAAGGACCTAGGAGGCCTAAGATATTTCTTAGGAATGGAGGTGGCACAATCTTGAGATGGAATTGTAGTCTCACAGAGGAAATATACATTGTATCTATTAAAAGAAACAAGAATGCTGGGAGCTAGACTAGTAGATACACCAATGGAATCAAGAATTAAACTAGATAACAGAGGAGAGAAAGAGACAAGAAAGACAAAGGAACAGAAAAAGTTAGTACCAGTGGATGTTGAAAGGTACAAGAAACTAGTGTGAAAGCTCCTAAACTCATCTTACACACGCCCAGACATAACCTTTATAATAGGCATGGTGAGTTGATTTACTAACGAACCCATGGAAGAACATATGGATTTTGTCTAAAGAATTTTGCAATATCTCAAGACGACATCATGCTGTGGATTATACTTCGCCAAAGGGACATCTCGAGAAATAGCAGAATATACAGATGCAGACCATGCAAGGTTTTTACTAAATAGGAGATCAACCTCAGGGTATTGTACCTCAGTATAGGGAAATGTTGTGACGTGGAGAAGCAAGAAACAATCCGTGGTGTCGATAAGTAGTACCGAAGCAAAACTACAGGCGATAGCTCACAGTGTATGTGAAGGAATCTGGATGATCAGTGTGCTAAAAGAGCCAGGATATGCACCGAGTACTCCAATTAGACTTAGGAGTGATAGCAAATTAGCTATTGCTTTGGTCAGAAACCCCATTCACTATACGAGGACTAAACAAGTTGATATAGACAAGCACTTTAGTAAGGAGGAGGATGAAGGGATTATTTAGATGACCCGTGTCATCAAGACAACAAGTAGGTGCTCTTTTCACTAAGGCACTAGCGAGACCACAATTTGAGGAGTTAAGAGGCAAGCTGGCAATGAAAGACATCTATTCGCCAGCTTGAGGAGGAGTGTTGATGTCCGGTCATGGGCCCAATGAAGTATTGTTATTGAATAATTAGTAATTATGTTTTTTTGGTACAATAATTAGTAATTATGTTAATTAGCTGCCAGTATCCCCAAAATAGTGGTAGATATGTCGCATCTTGATTTTCTCCCAATATCTTGTAATTACGGGCTGTTCTAGGGATTATGGTATAACCTAGGATTAACTCTATAAATAAGTTTTTCCCTCTACGAATAAGATACAAAATATTCCAGCATCAACTTGTTCAAAGAAAAGTTAAGGGACTGGATCATGCAAATCAGAAGTTCAAGGACCAAATTTCACCGAGTCATAATTGAGGGATCGAGTAATAAGTCAGTCAAAAGTTAAATAACTAAAATATTAATTTTCCCTTGTTTAAATTATGAATGTGCTTTTAATTTAACAAAAGAAGCTACTGATTCTGTTGGTGGTTCTGCGACCCAAATGTTTGCCTCAGGGTGACAAGCTGCGGAGGCGTAATGAATGGATGAAGTGGCTTCCCTCATCTCAGCTTCGAGCTGATTCGGGTTCATTATCTCCCGCTGGATCAAGTGGCAACAACCTAGCGGCTGATTTTCAAAAGATTGTTCTCGCTGAAGCTGTTGCAGATAAAGGTATTTTAGACCCTACGTCAGAGGCCCTAGAAGGAAGATCTACAACTTATTCTTCCGGTCAACCTCAATTGCCAAACGGTGAAACTATAGGGAGCACCACTTAAGGCTGCGCATAAATAATATATCTGGGCCCAAAATTGTTCCAGTTGGTTGTCCGGTGTCCATGCTGGGTGGTACTGGTGATTTTTTTCCTCCCTAATTTTATTAGATTTTTTTGTCTTATCTCTTTGGGATGGGAAGAGAGTGTTTTGGAATATGATTTCTTCTAGTCGCTGAGTTCGATTTTGGTAGTAATTGAGTCGCGTAGGAGGTGAAATAAGGATTTATTCATAATTATCACTACATCTCAAGATAAGTTAACGAGACATAGAACAAATTTAGAATTTTGATCGAGGCGGGTTTGATGAAGTTGCAGATTTGTATAGTTTATATTTGCTTCGGGCGAATTTCTTGTCTCTGTGGTTCATGGTTAGCCTGTGCTGGGGGATAGTCGGATGGGTTCGTACCAAGGAGAAATGAGGTGAGAGAAGCTGTATTGATGGAATTTTTGGCCCTCCAATAGCATGAGTTGAGCCCAGCTGCCATGTACCCGCATGATATGACACATACGGTTTGAACCATTCTCTTATGGCCTGTTTATTTTATTTTTTTATATATGTTGTTTTGTTAAAGGATTTCCTTATTCATTATTCTTCCTTCACCTCAATGTAGATATTTTATTTTATGAGTGTAATCGATGGATATCCATCCCTTACCCCGAATCAGTGTATTTTACTTTTTTGACCGACCTTATAATTTGGAGTATAAATTATATTTTTTTAAAATAGATAATAATCAGGAGAGGTTTTACCTTTCGGTCCTAATTATTGTTGTGCTGGTGAATAATTTGCTATGAAATTTATAAAGTGATGTAAGATAAAGGAGTAAGAAAAATTTATTAAAAAACTTAAATTTGACTCAATTTCCCCTGAATGTATAGACTTTGCTCGATATTAATCATCAAGTGTGAGATCGGATAAAGAGCTTCTCTTGAATTTTGGAAAAATTCCAAATTTTGATTATAAAATTTATTGCTTAAACATGCGGCAAGTTTGTTTGTGGATTAAGGTGCAATTATTTTCACCGGTGCAAATTATAAAATGAGAAAAATTTGGAAAGTGGTAAACAGTATGTTTCTTCCACCTTTTTATAAGCAACAATTACATAAATGTTGTAAAATTTGTTAAAAGCAATAAAAGTGCAATGAATATAATTTGTTACAAACATACCTATTTGACTAAATTTTAGTAGATAATTAAAGTTGAATAAAATCAGAAGAAATTGGGTCATCAACAGTGCAAAATAAATGAAATTCAACTACTACTATCAGGTGAATAAAGGGGATGGAGAATGATTGTATTGATGAAGATGATCATGATTACAAAAAGCTTGATAGCGGATGGAGAGGAATTGAAGTGAATACTAAGTACGGTGCATTCATTGTGTTTACAATGAAAGATAGAGTGAAAATAAATAGTTGATCATTGGTTGCATTTTCCCGTTTGCTGGATCTTCAGATCCTAACCATTTGGTCCGATGTTGGGAGAGCTAGCGACAAATACGATCTCTAGGTGTGGCTCAACATGTTCCCTAAGCATTTTTTTTTTTGATACAAGAATTTTAGGCAGGGGGTTAGGCTCACCCACAAGTCAAGGGCAGGGCGAAATCTCCCTTCCTCTTAGGTCATACCAATGTTGGGCAGGGCGAGCCGTCAATTACCCTCAGGCGTTTACCTAAGCACCCAGGAGCTAGGATGCCTCCCCAAGCGCCGCGACTGGAGCCACAATAAAGTGACCTTCCTAGGTATCGAACCCTCTCCCTTTGGTGAGAGTGTCCAATACCTTCGCCAGTTGAACCCACGGACGATGGGTTGTTCCCTAAGCATTTGACCGTTGAGACTTCGGATGGATCACCTCTTAAGCTGTTCTTGTTTCCTAGGCCTTGGACTAGTCTGACCCAAGTCTTTTTTTGGGCATCATCCTCATTTATGAAGGTTGAGTGAGAGAGAATGAGTATGAAAAAAGATGAGAGAATGAGTAGAAAAAAGATGAGAGATATGCAATTAGTTGAGGGTAAAAATGGAAAAAATGTATTACATTTGTAGAAAATGTAAAATTGTTTCTTTTATATTTAGATTATGGGAAAGAGATGTTGTTTATAGATAAAATCGGATGGAGTAATATTCACAACTAAATGTGAGGATAGGTTTTGGTTCTCCCCCTTTTTCTCTTCTTTTCTTTTAAAAATCTTATATTCACTCTTAATTTAAAAAATTAGATAATTTAGATTCAATATTTTATAAAATTGTTATTATTTACAAAAAAAATAAATAACTTCAATTTATTGAATATTATGATAATTAGTTTATGAAATATTAAATTTAAACTGTCCATTTTTTATGTTAGAGTGGGGATGAAATACTGAAAAGAAAAGGTAAAAGAGAAAAAAGAGAGCGCATGCACTTTTTGATGCTGTAATAGATTTTGCAATGAAAAATGTTTCAGTAATTTTTTTCTTGTTGAATTTTTACCCATGTTTTGTTTTGTGTTCTTGGAAACTGAAAAAGGAAAGAAAAAGGGAAAAAAAAGAAATCTGTTGGGGCAGTCGGATTGTCTGAGCCGAAAAGATCGATGTAGGAGATAATTCAAGCCTAGTTTGAGACCAGATTAGTCTCTAGCCAGCACCCAGCAGTTCTCTCATATTCAGGGCTTATTTGGTAACCAATTGTAGAGTCTAGGTTTGATTTCAAAATTTAGATTTTACCTTAAAATTACAGTTTTGTTGAAGCAATTTTTTTTCCTAAAAGCTATTTTGGTTACAAAACCTTAGTTTGAAACCTAGATTTTCTCTTTTCTACTTTTTCATCTTTCCTCTTTCATACTTTTTCTTTCTTTCTCTTTTCTACTTTCCTCTTTCCTATCCACTTTTTGTCTCGGAATCTGTAAAAGCTAATAACTTCCTAAACATAAATCATTTTCAAAACTTAAATTTTACCTCGAAATCTGTAAAAGTTATTTTTCAAAATATATTCTCCAAAACCTAGGTTTTACCTCAGAATTTGTAAAAATTATTTTCAACCTTATATCCAAATAAGCTCCCAATTTTTTGTGGTCCTCTCGCACGGTATGACTTGCAGTTTTGATTTATCACAGGCATCTGCCCCTTCAATATTCATAAAATAAATAATTTTGTGATATACCAATTTTACTGGCTAAACACAAATATCCGCATATCAGAAGGCGCACCTTGCTTAGAACCACCACGGCTCCATTTTGAGAAGCAAGGAAGCCGCATTTACAGCAACTTCCTACTCTCTGGCCTGCTAATAATTATGATCCAATGAATTCATTCTTTGAAAAGGGACCGTAAATGCATGGTGTTAATACAAGGTTAAGAAAGATGAGGTCGGTCCAGATTCCAGAGGATGTTTGTATTCTAGCTGCAAGACCAGTTGAGACACTTCGTTGCTAACTCCTGGTATGTGTGAATACTTCGATTTTGAGGGAAAACAATCAAATTGGCTGGCATGAGTAGGTATCTTTAACAGGGAATCGGATTTGATAATGCAAATGAAGGTCTCGATGGGGACATGTTCGGATAGAAATGGCATCCTTTTTATACATCCCGCCTTCCCTTGATCAATGAACGGGACTATTGGGGCGGCTTTGGGCAAGCTGGTTTGAGACAGAATGGCATGAAATTGTGAGTGAATGATGGGGAAGGCATTGATATTGGGTTTGTGGGGGGGGGGGGGGAGAGGAGAGAGAAGGAGAAGAAAGAGGCGTCGTCATGATGGCACCGCCATGGTTGGAGAAGGCTGTTTGAAGGGAGGGGCTCTTGGCTGCTCTGCTGTCGTCTCAAACCACACACAGATTGGAACCCATCTCAACCTCATCTCAAAGGGGCTGGCATAGCCCTTGACTTGTTGGGCGGGTTGGAAGCTGCTGGGATAATTAATGGTGAGTCAAACGGGATTGCAGTTTTGATGGACGAAAACCAAAGTTGAGGTCAGATAAAGGGAGAATATAAATTTGTGGCTGGGCTTGGAGTAACAGGTTAAAGTCAGCTCTCTTGTGAGTGGGTGGGTGGTGAATTCAATTTCACCTGTAACCTTGTCTGCCTCTTCCATTAACAAAGCTGCAACAGTTGGTTCTGTGAAGAGGTGAACCATGAAAGATCATCAGAAGGGAGAAGGAGCAACAGCAATGCTCAATTCTCTAATTGTGCGGTCCATAATGATGTGAGAGCCACAAACATCAAATTACTTTCATTTCGTGTCACGCTGCTGCTCACCCATGCCCTCCCCCTGGGGGTCTTATCATAAAATACCACCGGCTTTGACTGTAATTTAAATCATTTACTTCCTCCGTTTTTTTATTGTCACTTTTGAAGAATAATATTGTTTTTATTTATCAGTCCGCTTAGAAGTTTAATATAATATAATAAAAGATCAAAGTGAAAGAAATTCAATGTATTATTCAGTTTTTGAGCGTCAAACCCTTAAAAAGCACAAGTTTGTGCGGGGTTACACACACACACACACTCTCTTAAGTAAGAAGGAAAGGAAATGACGGGGACGAGTGGGAATGATGACAACATGGGCGTCCCACTCCCATGTAATGTTTGATTAATTAAGAATTACACTTGACATGGCAATTAGGACACCGAAAAGAGAGAGCAAACAAACAGAGGAAGCCATATAATGGGGAATAAAAAGGGAAAGGCATGAGGCCTCAGAAGAAGCTGGCGACGTAAGTCTGAAGGAGGGGACCGATGAGCTTCTTGTAGGCAGCTTCAGTGGGATGATAACTGTCCCAAAACACATAGTCGGAAACATGGCCACATGTCGGATCCAGAGGGTTGCACAACACGGCCACCTCTATCTCCCCCGTGCCGCAGCATCCTCTGTCCACCACCTGGAACCCTGCATGCAACACGCACTTAGCTTCCTTAAGTCTGTATATGTTACATAGAAATTGTCATCAGTCAATCTTATTTGTAGGAAGCAACAGCAGCAGCAGCATATTAATTACCGTATCTCTTGTAGTTCTGAATGATATCGAGTAAAGGGTTGTAAACATCGATAAAAACAATCCTGCTGTCTGGTAAATCCCTGCTGAGAGAATCCAGCTTCGTGGACAGCTTGGAGTTGAACAGCCTTGCTGCTTCGTTGTGCTCTCCCGCGCACTCTCTCACTATTCCTCCTGCAAGAGTTCTCTGAGACGGCACGCACCCAATTGGTGGTGCGCTGAACACCCCTATCCTGCGCAACCCCAGTTCATACAGTTCCTGCAATTACGTACGTACGTACATTCCCAATTCAACATGTATCGCCCTTGGACTACTTATTATGACTGTAGTGGACTCGGTTCACTTTTTTCTGTTGTACATACACAAACCTTGACAAAATCAGAGGCTGAATTGGCCATGAGATCAGTGTAAGAAGGAACGTCGTATTGGAGTTGTCTAACGCGAGCCGTGAAATATGTGTTGGCAATGTCGTCGCTGCCTGAAACCACAAGAGCCACGGCGTTGCGTATGATGAAGTTTTTTCTGTCCTCTCCTACCATCCCTTTCAGCTTCCCTATGTATTCCTTGAACATCTCCACTTGAGCCGATAGTGGTATCACTGACTGAAATTAGTGTTCATTGGCCAATCTCGAGTTACAAATTAACAGAACGACCCAAAAAGATATATATATTAATTGTATGTAGATGCATGTATATCACATACCACAATTTCGGGGGTCAAAGGATCATAACCTGAGGCTCCGGAAGCAAAGCAGACGCCGGTAGGAAGATCACTGGGTTTCAGATCTGGATCCAGATAAGCAGGCAACAACTCCTTGATTCCCAACTCCTCAGCTGACACACAGTTTGGCTCATACCAATTATTCGCAATTCCACCATTACAATTCAGAAAATGAGTCATGAAAGCTCAATGGTGCCTCTCCGCCAACACCAAGTATTAATCATGTCATATGTCACAGACGGAGCGCGTTAAATATATATAAATACACACACGCAATTACGCACGCTATGTGATATGGTGCTGGTAAAAACTACAGGATCAAAATGATCCTAATTAACCTGGCAAAGAAAATGATCCTAATTAAAGAATACAGAGTGGACTATAGTGTGCGTGCGAGCGTGCGTGCGGGTTGTGAGTGAGGGAGAGATATATTTTAGATATATTAAAGCAACTCACACATACTTTTAGACTGATTTTTTTTTTTTTGCTATTAATTGGCCTAGCAACAGGTGGCTCATTCTATCCAAAACGTTTTACGTTTATTTGTGGGTTACGTGGACGGTCACGTCACGTCGCATGAACACTAAAATATTGCCCGTCTTTCGCTGGCCGTTGCGTTCAACTAATCAAATATCCTTCCTTTTCTTCCCGTGATTTTTTTTAAAGGGAGATTTACTGTTTGGTTCTATATAAGGGATTTATTTATCAAATGGTCCCAAATTTTAAAATATTTAAAAAATGGTCCCATTGACAACACAAGGTGTTGTCAATACAGCACATGGTGTTTTCAGGGGTTGTCAAGTGACAACACCATGTGCTGTCTTGTGTTGTCAATGGGAACATTTTTTAAATATTTTAAAATTTGGGACCATTTGCTAAATATCTTCACTATGTGGGATCAAACAGTAAATCTCCCTTTTTTAAAAGGGTCCTCTTACTCCGACATTAGTAATCCCAGGACACTGAGGTTTGGTAGTATGCAGGCATAAACCTAAAAGAGAGAAAACAAAGATAAAGTATACATCACTTGGGAATTAGCTAGTTATAGTACCTATGATATCTGAAGGAACCTTTCCGTTGCAAAAGCGGCCAGTTGGTATGCCTCCCTCAAAATCCTGACCATAAGGAGGGAAGTTGCACTTAACCAATGTTTTCAGGCGGTTGTTGTTGCCGGTGTCCATGATTGAATCTCCAAATGCAAAGATTGCTGGAACTGAAATATTGGGTGGCAACTTCACCAAACCCTTGGCCTTGCACGAAACCGCTAATAACAAAATCAAACGGATCACCGATCTCCAAGAAGACCAACCCAACTTCTTCATGAACTCAACCATTGTGTCTGCAGGCTATCGCTGTTTTTAAGATCAGGATCGACCAAGCAGTGAGGCTGCTTCCCTACGGGCTTATTACTTGCCACCTCTATTTATATCACTGAATTCTGTCCTTTTCGCTCATTTCTTGTTACTGCACGCAAGCAGCAATTGCACCAACCATTTATGCACTATTTTCAGATATACACCCTCATAAGTTAATTAAAGTTAATGATACGGGTGGCAAAAAATAATTTATACTGATCAACAAGACAGATGGGGCGCCCTCGGCTATAATTGTGAATAATTAAGACTGTACGCTTTATCCTGTGCATATGCATTTAGCTTGGTAGCCACAAAGTGGTAGGTTTAGAGCTGGTTTATCGTGAACAATGGAATCTGTATCAAAAATCAGGAGCCTATTCCTGCTCAGTGAACGCCGACATGAGTGCAACGCAGCGTACACTTCTTATTAAATTAACACCAACATGAATATGCAAACACAACCATCTCTCGTCCATATCCATTAATAAACTACTGGCTTCTCTTCATGTCTCGAATTATATATGCCTACGGGGTCAAAAATACAAAGCTCTATCCATGGAGCCATGCGCAGGGCCGACGTATTGGCATCGGTCATTCAGTCACTTCTGCATGGAATTCAATATTATCATCACTGTTTGTATATTACCACTACTTAAATACCAGAAGGCAACCAACAATTAGGTACCAATTCTTTCTGAATTAAAGTTAGCTGATGACGAAGCATATTAATGTAAATTGGAAGATGTCATAGAAGGACAATTACTGCTTCATGTTGGTGGAAAATTCTAGCCAATCTTTATGCTTTTTGAAATTTCACCGGTTTTAGGTGACATCTGAGTTTGAACTTCGTATTAATTTGACCACCGCATTTGAAGTTTCATTTGAGCAAGTACAGTGTTCAAGGAGGCCCCGATGAATGGTTATTTGGCATCCCAATTTATGGTAGGGAAAACTAGCTAGACCAGAGGACCTTGTATAATGATATTTTAAGATCCTCTCCGATATTTATGCAGTCTTGGTTTCTACTCTTACAACGTGGATTGTGTGGGGGTCTGTCCCTCGTCATGAAACGTATAGTTTACATTGGAGCTTTTCCTTTTAATTTATGGCACTTAATGATAAACTATTCTCTTCAGTTAGGCTCTTTTCCCGTAACTCGCAAAATTATACCAGCTGATAATATTTACTTATTATGAAAGATAAAGATTTCAATACATGATATTGATCGATGGGTAATTTAATAGCCAGTTGGCTGATATATATTGGATAAATGCCCTCGTGAAGGGGCCCCGTCTGTAATCTTTTATAGACACACCAACGCTTGACTGCTTCTGTGTTTGTGTGCGCCTGTGTTGCCCTAACGCAGTGGGCCTTTTTTTTTTTTGGTTGGCAGTTAAAGTGGTACCACCACAAGCTTAGGCTGCTTAGCCACCGAGACGCTGCTCACTCTATTGATATCCACCGTTCAATAATTATGTCAAGCAATTAATGTCATCGACCAATAAACTATGAAAGAAAGAAATGCATCCACTTATATATATAGTATAGCCTTGATTCAAAAGACAGGAAGGGATATGATTTTAAGAGGTGCTATCTCTCACAGAAATTGGAAAGTATTTTATACTTCGTCTTCGTCGATACGTAAGTGAAGGCTTCTTCTACCTCTCAAACTGAGAAGCACAGCCTAAGGCAGAAGACTAGAGGCGTACCTATTTAAGTTTCGTCCTCAGAGTTTAGTTGCTTTATTGATTTTTTTTCCTGCTCCGATTTAAAAATTTTATATCTTTGTTGATGCGCTCCATTGCCCCATTATTTGCCTATGTTTCATACATTGCTGTAGCTTGCAAGCTTAGCCTGTTCATCAGAAAGCACCGTCAACCAATTATTAATTTGAATAACTACTGGATATGCACATGGAAAGAGCATGCGTCAAATATATGTACCAACGTTTTGGCCGTTTTGGGCTAATTACGATATACTAATCACAGAAATGAGCCAATATAAGGCGCAGGGCAAAAACACCACATAACGTGTATGACTTATCTACATCAACGATTAATTTTATTTCATGATAAGATCGTACACAACACTTCCAACTTTGCTTACTGGGTGTCGCTAATTAAACATGTGTATGAGTTGAACTTGAATAATGTGCAAGCTGTGAGGCGTTTGTTTGTAATTTGTCGGTAAAACTAACGCTCTAATCTTGTCTCACGGATACGAGTTTTAATCACCGCTGTCCGCATTAATGGGATTTATATTTGTTTTTAGATCTCATCAGGAACGCCCTCGTTGGTTTAGTGTGCAGGTTTAGGAAGAACATCTTCTCAACAGTACATACAAGTCAAGATAAAAGCAATTTAAAATTAGTAAAAATCATCTTGAAATCCGTAAATTCTTCTTGAATTCCGTAAGTTATTCTCAAAATCCTTCTCCCTACGGATTCCCAATCACACCCTTGATTTGATTTGATTTGTTTCTATCTTCACGAAATACATCTAAATGTATTACTTGTTATTAATTATAGTCTGTACTGGATTGTTTTGCTAAACACAGACCAAGGTGGAGTCAATTCACTAAAGCGACGTCAGAGCTACCAAGCCAAGGCGGTGCTTCGAGACTGGCCTCCGCAATTCCGCAATAAGTTTCCCCCAACATTAATGATGATGATGATGATGATGATGATGATAATCCGCAGCCACTCTAATCTTTGATTGAGTCTGCAACATTAATTAGGCCATACGCATTCATTTGATTGCGCCGAGTTACCGTGTCCTTCCCGGCCAACAACAAAATGCCATACGCTGTAAAATATGTATTATTGAGATATTCCAAGGTAAAAATTATTTATCAAAACACTGCAGGCAAGTTCTTTGTTCATTTTTTTCTAATAGAAAAGTTGGCGAACCACTCAAACCATACCATCTAATTCTAATCTCCTCTCCCCCGTCACAACGCAAGCCTGCATCTCCCTTCCCTTCTGGCTCCATAATCCTTTGTTGCACATACAGACACCACTTATTAAGTAGAGTATTCGCATCGAGCATTTACATTGCTAACTCTTATTTATGTCTACATTTTGGTACACACGCAATACCCAAATAATAGCTCCACGGACAGATTGCGAACCTTTTCCCATTTTCTCATCAATCAATCAAACACACACACACACACAGAGTTACGGGTAATTGAATGATGTATCTTGTTCATGCACTTGGATTTTATTTATTTAATTATGCACACATAATCATAATTTTTTCCAATGTTAGGAGACAGGGCATTGAAGATGGGGACCCACATTCATATAGGGGGCAGGGGAAGGGTGAGCAACTTGAAAAAGAAACTTGGCGTTGACAGTAACATCCCCATTCGTCTTTTCTTAATCCGTGTTAATGGGCAATTCATTAAATTCATTCTTCCATCTACTCCCTATTATCTAAAGCTAGTATATATTTAAATCGATCTTCACTTCACTCCCTATTATCTAAAAATTTTTAGTTCACTTTCCTGATTTTAATGGCTAGTGACTCTATCCTCATACTTTCTAATATAGGTGTACTAATTCCATCCCTTTAATCTACACGGACACTCGAATTATGGGTCTGCACCACCTTGAATCTATTGATTTCCATGTTATTTTTAAATGCTGAACATATCTTAAGTACTGATCGTCTTTTTTCGGGTCGAAGAGTGAGTTGGTTGAAGCAATTACAGAGCGCAAACGGAAAGCAAAGGGTAGCGTGACATCGTCTCAGACCAACACAGGAAGAGGTACAGAGACTGATGAAAACGAAGTTTCTGTTTTCGTTATTGAGGGAATAAAGGAACAAGTGGGGAGCTATGGTTCACAAGCAGACCACCAGCGACTTTGTAACTCTCATCTACCAAACACCAAGGTGAACGATGATCAACGGTGATACTAGACATATATGTGACATGTGCGTATTTAGCTAAAGACTGGCACATCAAACTAAATTTCCATACATGAAATTAAAAGTTTTTTTACAAGCATGTGTATCTTCACATTGTTGATCTCTTTTTCTCAGTTCTTTTTTGTCTTGAAAAAGGATTTAAATAAATCTCCTCCTCTGAGTAATATGCAAGTGAGCTTCTCATTCAGTCATCAAAATACAAGGAAAATAAAAGATATTTTTAAAAACAAGTTAAATCACTACCATTTAATGGCCAAATTATAGATGCATACACGAAAACGATATTCTTGAAAGAGGAATATTTGACATGGATATCAATGCTATTAATGATTACTACTAATATTATTTACTGAATAAAACTTTTCTCTTAGGACCCGTGCGAAGAACGGCAGGTGACCAATTGCTGTGTGTGACAATTTTCTATAATATTTTTACATTAATTTTTGCATTTTTATAACTCTTTTCGCCTTCTTTCTGTTTCTTTAAAGTAAAAGTAAATGTTATCAATATGCCCTTTCTCTTGCTATGTTACTACAAGCAATGAGAGGAAACGAGCGCAGCAGAAAGGCCTAACAAAAATTCATCAAACAACCCTAGCCTTTCCCTGACCACAAAATACAATGGCTTTGGTAGAAATATACGCGTATGCATGGCGTTTAATTAATACAATAGGGCAACCGAATGGGAGATGTTTCTTCTTTCATTGAAAAAGGGATCTTGTATCACTCATTAGCCTGAGTTTCTTAGGCTAAGCGTTTGTCTGTTTTTGCTTTCATTGTAACCCCATTGTTCTTCTTTTCAATTGAATAAAGCTTTCATCTTTCACTAAAAAAAAAAAAGGGATATTGTATCACTCGGAAAAAAGGATCTTACAGACATTCACACACCAAGGACAAAAACAAAAATTGCCGACCAAAAGAATTCGTGAACAAGACTGCACTACTTAGGGAAATCATACAAGAGGTAATTCCAAACAATCATTATTGATAGGCAAGAGATTGATCAATAAAATTAACTTGAATTTTAAACTAACACATATAGACAAGATCTGCAGAACTGAGCGAGCACTCACAAGAAAGGGGAGCTGGCAAACCCCCCACTCGATGGACTCAGAACCACTGCTAGGGACCGGGACCAACAGTTAAGCCACATAACTAAGGCCAGAATAAAAATGACAATGATATGCATGTTTGCATGGGACAGAAACATGATGAGATTGCTATGTAAATTCAAACCTGCAGACGGACCGTGCATGTAGGACATTCAACTTCTTTCATCCGCCTTCCAGATCCATCAGACTTTGACCCTGTAAATTAGATCACTTGAGCTACAGCCGCTAACTTCAGCATATCAATTCCCCCAATACCAACTGAAAAACCCAAGCTCCAGATTCTTTGGAGACTGGTTACTCTGCCTGACAATTAATAAGCCACACTTCTTGACAATTTATAGACCAGGCTGAAAAACTTGAATTACCTGATGTCTTCCGATTCCTCTCCAGCCCCTCCTACCAAAAGCAAACCATTGGGGGGGGCAAAAGTATCAACAAACAAAAGCACACAACACTTGACCCCAAAAAAAGTATATAATACACATGACAGTAAAACAACACAATGGATATGGTATTAGGCATGCTTATACCTGCAGTTTCCTGGCAAGATCTTCACGACTCTGCAATACAGGTCTACTTGCTGCCTCTTTTGCATAACTGAGCCTGCAAGTCACTTCTGCCAATACAATAAAATGATATAAAATCTCCGTTTTCCCAAAGCAAATAAACCACAGCTTGAAAATATAATGCATAACAAATGCAGAGAGAGAAGCTGATAGCATGGCACATCATATTTTGACATTTAGTAGGAGGAAACCTGATGGGGCACAGAAAGTGGGGATAATATAGGACAGAATCATATCAGCAAGAGGGTAGCTAATGAGAAAACTGCCCATGAAACCCCATGATAACACCACCAGTGACATTATGCTTACTGCTACAAGTCAGTTATCATGTTTATGCGTTGTTATTGTGTTCGTACTGTATTTTTATTCAGATACTCTGCTTCTGTTGCTGTGTTAGGCTATTAGCATAAGTAACAGAATTAGGGCTGTTTAGGAGATAGCTTATACGGTCTATCTGTTGCCTTGCAGAGATCCTCCTGGCTTTATCAGAACCATTAAAATCTATCTGTTGCCTTGCAGAGATCCTCCTGGCTTTATCAGCAAGATAAATGAACAACTATCCTACATTGATAGAAAGTCACCACAGTTGACCAATTCATTTTCTTCAAAATCGTGTGTCATTTACAACTTCCTAAAAGCTAGAAATGAGAAGAATGTACAATCATGGTCATGAAATTAATGGAAAAAAATGCGATCACAAACTTCTCCTAAACCATTATAGTCAATCAACAGCAAATAAGCACAAGCATCATAAGATTTTTCCGCTAAAACCACAGAAGCATTACTTGGGAGAAGGGGAGGGGTGGTCCAGAAAGGGAAAGAGAAAGAAATTCATTTTGTATCTGACGTTACCCAATGATCTTTCTCTTCATTGGGGGGTTTGATCAAATTCATCCAATCAACAAGACCTTTCTTCTTTTCTGTAGGCTGTTCATTTGTTCCCAATGCTTCAGCAGGCATGCCGCTCCCACCCATTTCCTTGAACTGTAATAAAGAACAGATGGCAGTTAAAGATTGCCACATATCACCAGTTCCCAACATTTTTTTTTGGGGGGGGGGGTAAACTAGTAATCAAAATTCAAGATCCTTGAGTTTCCCAGGGTTTTATAGGGAATACACAATCTCTACACTTCTAAGCTAGTTTCTACTTTATACTGTTATCCCAGTCAATTGTAAGTAGCCACTCTACATATTGGCTCACACAAGCATGCAAATTTTAACAAGATCCTTTGAAATTCTCTGAATCCCCACCTGTATGGTTGCCGCAGTCACAGCATCCAAAAGTGTGTTGGTAGTGTAACTGTCGGATTGCAGTCTAATTCGTTTTGGCTCAACGTCCACAGAGCTCTTGGACCAAAATGCCAAGGTAGATGAATCGAATCTCAGTATTATTCAATGAAAAAATATTATCTAGACCAATATGTTATTAAAGAATAATTTTATACTGTTTTCAAATTTTCAAAGAGCAAATCAATACTCACCTCACATCTCGTAATGTTTTCAAGAGGATATATTCTCAAGATCGACTGGTGCTTGGATCAAGCATTCTAATTCCATCCAAACCAATCTTGGGGAAAATATATAAATTGGAAAAGAAATACTAAGATTTGGAAATAACGCATGAAAGACGTGCTGAACTCCATTGAGCAAGGGGTTCTAGATAGTTGAAAGAATTTATTTGCAGAAGAGGGATAAGTAAATGGAGGACAGTTAATAGCTTTTGATATTCACCATAATCAAGGCCGAACTCCCAAATATGTGTATGTCAAAACGAAAAGGAAGATATTAAAACTTAAGAATCATGTCAAACTGGGCGTGTGACCAAAGAGGGGAGAGGAAGATTATAAAAACCTAAACGTCCCGGGGAAGAAGGTGTAGTGAAAAGCTAGCATTAACAAATCATAGAAAAAGGGGAAATGATCGACTTATGATGAAGTTTTAGACAGAACAAGCCAACAAAAGTGAAACATCACCGCTACGACACACACCCAT
>JANTPZ010145099.1:0-10762 GCA_025593235.1 Vachellia pachyceras | reverse complement strand
ATACACTTATATAAATTATTGAATTATATATCAATTTATACATATGAGACAAAGTTGGGATTCTCAATCCGTACGGAGATGACTCAGAAAGTTTGATTCGATGGGGTTTAACTTTCATGAATTGAATCGTATGCCAATTCACTTTGCACTTAAAGCTTGAAATTGGAATTAGAATTAGAATTGTATCCATCTGCTACATGATCTCTAGCTTCTTTGTCTTCTTGTTGGATCCAATTCCAGGCCACCTCCCCTTCCCATCATTAAAAATATAAAATTTATTCCTTTTTTTTTTAATTTTTAGCAAATTTAACAGCCACGTTCAAAGCCATCTTTTTAATATTGACAAATTTCATTTTTTTTAAAAAAGTAACAATTTATACTGTATTATCAATTGCACTATAAGTGGCTCACTCGTAATTAGAGTTTCTGGTAATTTTTAGCGGAAGCCACTTTGCTAATATTTGATGGTCGCTCGTGGTGATGGCTCTGGCTATTGGCTAATAATCACGGGGAGGAATTTACTTTATAATTAATATTATTTTAGTAAATATATATTAAGAGCTTGTTTGGTTTCTCTTCCCAAAACCTAATTTTGATTTTAAAACCTAAATTTTGTTAAAGTACTCACATTTTTCACAAAAGCTATTTTGTATACAAAACTTCGATTTGAAACCTAAATTCTGAAAAAGTTATTTTCTTGTCAAATCAAACCGTTCTCTTAATAAATTTTCTCTTTCTTACTCTTCTTTCTTTCTCTTCCCTATTCCCTACATACTTTTTGCATTAAACTCCATAAAAGCTAATAACTTCCCAAATACAATCATTTTTTAAAATATAGGTTTTGCTTTAGAATCTACAAAAACTATTCTTCAAATTTTACTTTCCAAAAGCTAGATTTTACCTCGAAATCTATAAAATTTATTCTCAAATGAATTTCCAAACGAGCCATAGAACTAATTTATAAACAAAGGATGATGACAACTTTCGAGTGTGTTAGAGATTAGTCATTCAACTGCTTTTTTTATAATTTAACTTTTCATGTGGAATTGAGAGTAAATTCTCTTTACTAAATTAAACTACAATTGCCCACCTAGAATGCCTTTTTCAAGGGGGAAAACTACATATAGAATCCGACTAAAGTAAGGGGAGGACAGGACAAAATACAAATGCATGGTATGTATAATTAGTATATTATAATGTGGTGAATTAAAGTTTAAATATTTACTATCACATTTAGTGTTTTAAATAGAATTGTTTCAATTAGAAGGATAATCGTTTTTTAAAGCAAATGAAAAAGGATTCAAGAACAGCTGCATATATATTGTATCTATCCATATTTATTCTTCATAGGCTAAAAAGTGTAAATTTGGCATGATTTAGACAAGCCGCACCAAGCTTTGTTCTCTACTTTATTTCCATGCATCCCTTTCCTCTCTCTCTTTTAGGTTTTAAATCTAATATAATAGTAATAATAATTAAGTATAAATACATAGATTATTGATCTAACTTCTATATAAAGTAAGGTAAACCCTATAGCTGAAATCCACGAACTCGGGCCTTCTTTAACCTTTATTTCCCATCAAGCATCTCAATTATTAAACCATATATTACAACAAAGTTTTGTTCAAAATATTATTCCTATATTTTTAATTGCAATTACTATCCATCACTATAAATTAGTTTTGACGAGCTCATCCCGACAAAATATGAGGGGGAGAAAGACCCATGGAAATTAATTAATTGTAAAATTCATTCACTTATTGTTATATGAAAGAAAATATACTATGGGAATGCAGCAGCTTAGACGATAAGGGCTCATTTGGGAACATGATGGAGAAGTAATTTTACATAAGTTGAAACAAATATGTGAATGAGATTATCTCATTTTACAGAAAAACACCATTAAACGGGCTTTTAAGGCTCCCAAACCACTACCAGAAAAATACCATTTAACGACGGATAAATGGCTATTTTCTGTCGTTGAAACGAGGGTCATTAATATTTTTCGTCGCTAAATGGAAATTTTCTGATGGAAAATAGCCATTTAGCGATGGATTTTTCTGTCGCTAAATGGTATTTTTCTGATAGTGAACGTGTTGCCAAATAGGGTTAATATCATGCATCACTTCCTAAAAGAATTAGCCCAAGGTTCGAAATATGATTAACCTAGGTCCATAGAGTTCTCCTGAAAAAGATTGTCCCTGAATATTGAGCGTATAACAAAAAAGAATGATTTTTTATATTTATATTCACGTTGTGTAAATGAAATTAAATAACTTATGATTTTACAGTTCATCTGTACGTCAAGCAAAAGGAACAATTAGATGGATAAGGATGGATGATAGTCATTATATTGAATAATCACGATCATACAAGTAATTAAATTAGTGGCATAAAATACTAAATCACCATCACATGTAGTTGTAAAACGTCTGATAAAAGAACAGATACTTCACTTTTTTAATATACACACACACACTTGCAAATTAGGGGGCACATTGCCATATTCTATATACCTTTGAGATAATACTATTTTTCTCTTATGTATTTATATACACAAATTAAATAGCTAGAGGAATATGCAAAGCTAAGACAACACCACTTCATTCACTAAAGGTGATTTCGACCATACATGCAATTGTGAACTATATACGTGACATTATTAAATTTATCAACTATGGGACGAATTTCCATCATTCTTCAATAATTAACTCTATCAACCATATTAAAAGATATTATCCCCTACTCATATATATAATTAATACATTTCTAATTACATGTTTTACTAGAATGAAAAAAAAATCTTAAATATCATTAATCATGACTTAAAATATAATAATTAACTTTTCAACTGTCTCCCTATTTATATATGTGTATATATATATGGGTAAATTGTATGTTTTTATGACAAATTTAATGATTGACTTATTTTAAGGAGAGAGAAATACTCTCTCTCTACACTGTATAGGACCGTAAGAGTATTATATGTTTAAATTTTATGGGGTGAATAAAGAATTTTAATTAAGGTGTTGGCGATCATGAGTGGAGGTATAAAGACAAAGTGCGCTATATTATTCGTATATTTCCTTTCCGTCCATTTATTTCCTTTTTCAATACATATTCTTTATATGGAAGGTTTTCATTTTAGCCGTATAATTAGTATATTGAGAGATACACAAAGGGACAAGCCTCAATGAATCATAAGTTAGGTGCTCTGCCCTTAAATCGTGGGTGAGCCCAACCTCTTTCCTAAAATTTGACTGTTCCACAAAAAAAAATAGAGAGATACACAAAGTACAAAGTGATCATAATACTACTTCATCTATTGCTCATCATCATTATATACAACCATCCCCTTTTTTAAAAATAATTAATGCTCTCTACGTTCTTTAACAGAGGTATAAAAAAATGTAGCCACCTTAGGATAGTAAAGGCGGGGTGGGATATATAAAGAATAAAGCATTGATTTCTCCAAGATAACATTTAATTATTTGCATCAGAACAGAATCTACAATCATGAAAACATGAGTTTACAGTATAATGACAATATTTTATGGTAAGTTTCTTTTATATATATTAGATTAACAATTTTTATGGTATGTTTTATTTTTCATATGGATTTTACAGTATAATGACAATATTTTAAAATTATGACATATAACCATGTGTTACTGAAAAATATGGTATTATAGATATAAGGAACTTGACTTGAGTATAACTTTTTCTTTAATGTGCGTAATCAAAATGAATAATTTGAGAAAAACATTCATTTGATTCTTGGTATAAGAGATGTTCAACTAATTTGGGTATAAAATAGATATGTTAAATAAATAAATTAATTATAACAAATATAAGTTGATCTTTGTAAAATATCACAATACAACAGATTAAGATATTGTATTTAACACCAAAATCAATCTCATAATCAAGTTATATATTTGAAACTGGAGAAGTAAAAAAAACTGACAACAACCCTTTAGAAAGGATATGTAAATTCCACAAAAAAAAAACTCAGAAAGGATAAAAATTCAATCCATACATTAAGAGACATATGTATCTTCCCATTAAAAAAGTTATTTTTTGTAAACATAAATATTGTGCTTTATCCCACCTATAGCATCATCATCTGTTATATGTATAATAGACACGCATATATGTATATATATATCCGTATCATCGGAGGTATGTCAGTGGTGAGTCAATGACCTTTGTATAGATTCTCTGGCCTTACCACCTCTAATGGGTTGCAGTAGCCATCGCCACCATTGAAGGCGGCAGCCGCGGCGGCACATTCATCACAGTTTTGGAAGGCACCGCCGCCAGAACATTATGGCTTTCCTCGTACAAGAACTTATGAACGATCCTTCGGCTCTTCTTCACCACTTGATTCTCCCACGCCTCTTTCGATTCCTCATCACGATTATTGTTCCTCATCATGAACACCTCCGTGGCGTCGAGTCGATGCATGTTCCGCTTCCACAAGCCGTGAAGCCGATGAATCTTCTGCAGCTGGCGGCTAGCAAGCTGGCAGTTGTTGATCTTCATCCTAGCAATGGCGGCTTCTAGAAGCTTCTTCTTCGTCCTCTCGTCTGCCGTCGACGAGGACTCAGCTTCCAGAAACTCGTCCAACTCTGGAACTCCGATTGCTTTTCTTATCCCTTTCGTGTAATCAGCCCAGGGGTTAAACATTTGCCAAACCTCCTCGACCAGACCGGCTTCCACCATCCGGTCGACCCGGTCGGACAAGAAGGAGTGGAGAACCGGCGGTGAGACGTCGACCCAGAGGAAGCAAAACTCAATCAGCCTAGTTTGAAACTCAGCGTGGTGGTTCACTAAGGCTTCGATGTAGGAATTGGAGCCGCCGGCGATAATGGGAAGGCAATGTCTGTCGACGATGGAATCCAGCGCGGAGGAGGCTTGGCTGATGAAGTCGCCGGCGGTGAAGTCGAGGCTGGGATCTGCTACTCCAAGCAAATGGTGAGGAACACCTTGACACTCCTGTTCTGTGACCTTATTGGTGGTGATATCGAGGCCCTGATAAACTTGCATTTTGTCGGAGTTAATGATTTCGGCCGGAGCAAAATGGGTGGCCAGGTCAATGGCAAGCTTGGACTTGCCGGAGCCGGTGGCGCCCATGATGACGACCACCTTGTCCTTACGGTGGTGGTGGAAAAAAGGGCCCATGCTCAGTCCCCTTTCGAAGTTCATTGAAGCTTGTACCTTGCACACTGATACCGAAATAATATTCATCATCGTCAACAAAATTAAACCCTGCAAGAACACCAAAGAATTTGTTTTTTCAGAAGCAGTTTTGGATTAGAATTACAGTTAATGAGAATTAAGCATACCTATACATACACATGTGAAGATGATAATATACCTTTAATCACAGTGAATTAATTTGGCTATATAGCTACTAGATGGTAGGGAAGTGAAGAATATATAGAGAGAGAATATTGAGAGGAGTGTTTGAGCATACTTGGGTGGCAAAGGCTATTTATACAATGCTTGTGACAATTTTATTTATGTTATTTAAGAAACAAGGTCCCCACGTATAGGTGCTAGGTGACACTTACATACCTAGGAAATCACTCATGGATATGCCCCATCTGAACCATTCTCAAACCACATTACATAGATAAAACTTCTTTTACATACTTACCTCAACTTGAGTAAAATTACTTTCCCAACTGATTCCCAAACATGTACATAAGTTCAATTTTTTTAAAAATAGATAATAAAACTCTAAGATTTTATAAATAGTGAGATGTTACAAATGGTTAAAAAAAATCCTGCTACTCATTTAAATATGAAAAAAATAAGTAAAAAACTCTATTTAAAAATTTTATTGATCAGAAAATCTAATATACTTTTATACATGTACCAGCTTTCAAGCTGAGGTCTTCATATGTTTTCATGCATGTACCAGTATTGAAATTGTAGTCTTTCTTGCCAATAAGATTTTAAAATAAATTTCCAAATACTCTTAGAAACTTTAATTGAATCCTATGAATTAATAAATGTTGTTGAAATCAGTCAAGAGTCCTACTTTCTCAAAATTATAACAATATTCCTAGATTATCGTCCTTGATTAGAACTGTTAATTTCTACCATTAAACTTTACAGTAGTAAAAAAATTGCACTTAAATAAAATAATTAAATATGTGGATATTTTTAAGTGCAATTCATAAATATTTTACTAGATTTTATAGTGTCTTATATTGGGTTGCCATTATATGCATATTTAATTAGAATAATGCCAATACAATGAAGTTGGTTAATTTAATTGTGATATAAAAAATGAAGAGAAATTAAATTAAGAAATGGAGCTCGCATATGTTTTGAAAGAGCAAGCTGGGGTATAGAGTTAGGGCTTGTGATGAACTTAAAAAGCTTCCACGTGTGTAACTCTCGTATAGTGTTATGTCCTGGGATGCATATAAGAGTAGGTCAATGGCCATTTTGGAAAGTCAATTTGCCTCGTTTCTCTCTTTCATAATTTTATTTGTTCACAATTAATTAATTTATCAAAGCCAAGCCAAATGAAAGTGACACTGATCAACTATTGCTTCCTCTGTTTTGTCCGGCAGGTCTATACTGTATATAATAAAAAGTATTTGGGCAAAATATACACATACACACACAAGTTTGGATAAAGTTAACTATATATTTATTCACTTTTTTAAGAAGTTATAATTATGTGTAGGGCTAAATTATACTTTTAATCCTTTATGTTTGCGTCAGGTTTCACTTTTGTCATTCAAGTTTAAAAATTTCACTTTCTGTCCCTCAAATTTAATGATGTTAGTTTCTCTTAACGAAAATTATTAACTCATCACATTTAATTGATGACCGTGCAATAAAACGTTGACAAAGTACACTCATATTTTATTTTTAATTTAATATTATAATAAATTTGATATTTTAAATTGTGTAAAATAAAAAGATTTAAAATAACGGCATTAAGTTTGATGAGTTAGCAATTTTCGTTAAAAGAGACTAATGGCGTTAAATATGAGGGACTAAAAGTGCACTTTTTACACTTAAAGGACTAAGTGAAACACGACGTAAACATAAAGGGTTAAAAGTATACTTTAGCCTTATGTGTAGTTTTTAATTATTTTGTAGATTGATTGTACCTCAATAATTCTTTTTCTTCGTTCTTCTGAAGAATATTTTTTGTATGTAACAAGGAAGCACTCTAATACTCAAATGAAGGAGATAACATTTGATTGCTCAATAAACGATGATTTTTTTTTATTTTGTAAACGTGGCTGTAGAAAGCAATTAAAATTTGTATTTTAGCATCTTATTATTATTCAAGCTTAGTACAACATGACAGAACAAAATGCATACTTTGAAGTATTATTAAAAAGATGACTAAAATATAGATTAAGTGCATGATCATAGCTAGTGATATGAAGCCCTTGTGTAAATGGGGAGCTTGTGGGTTTATTAATCTAATTTCATATAGATCCCATTTTTAAATAAGAAGCTACAGGACTAGCACTAATTTTTCAAATATATTCTATGTAACTAGATTGTGCATGTAAGAGCCTTCATTTACACAAAATATAAAGTAAATCCCATTATTAACAACTTATAAATATTTTAAAGTGTGAAGGTAACTCCACGTAACACTGAATTTTTTTTTTTTAATTTGAAGGGAAAGCTAAGCTTGAACAAAACTCTGGTGGTTAGCTCGTAGGCTATACCCCATAGCAGAGGATTGATCTATAATGTTGTGTATGAACCCAAGCCATGTGCTTCACGCGTTGGAATATCCGCACACCTTAATACTTCCCTGTTAGTCTGATGTAGTTGGACATTCCAGTTGGTATATATGTAGCAGATGACGAGTTTGAAAGACATATTAGTTTTTTCCAGCAAAAAATAAATTATACTAGTCATGACTGATCGACCGATATATAAAATAGTTAAGTGTCTGTTGAGTATTGATATGATCTGAGATATCTCACTCAATGCTTAATATAGCATCCATTTTGTAGTTCAAACTTTTTTAGTAAAGTAAGTTTTATATTAAGAATTGATGTTACTTCAAACATTAACATATGTGCATACACATACATACATCTCAACGCATATATTATAAATTAGGTTAATATACATTATTAATTTTTAAAAAAGTTATAACATTTACAAGTTATGGATGGTAAATATTGATTATAAAAAAATTTATAATCTTCCTTCAGAACCCCCTTCTTTCCTCTCTCTCTCTCTCACACACACACACAAATATTATTATCACTTGGTTGAATGAGATCCTCTCCTTTTGACCACATTAGTCTATCACTCAAATATTTGTTTATATTATAGCTTGTAAGACTAATTTATGCCCATAAATGATATATATATATATATTAACAATATGCCCACCACATAACTCTTTAGCCCTTAAGAATCACATTACTAAGTTTATAATGGCATTAGCTAAGTGATCAGTTTAAGTATTCCTCTTAATTATAATATGCGTTAGAGATTGCTTTTGGCACATGTTTATTAACTAATTAGTAAATCAAAGGTGATTAAGTAGCTTCATTTACTTATATAGAAATCCATACCTTTAAGGGCAAGTTGCATGGACCCCTTTAGTCCTATTAATCAATGGAGCACTCAATTTAACATCTCCATCTCATTACACTTGTAAGCACTTGATCTCCATCTAATCTTAAAAAATTCATTTTTTTTGAAAAAAAAATGAAACATCTTGTTGGAGTAATTAATAAAATTAAATGGGGGCTTCCGCTCACTGTATATAATCAAAAGTAAAGCACTAAATCAAAACTGATGGTAATGATATACCATATTAATTATAATCATTTGAAGGGAATAATTTACATTATCTAGAGGTACCAACTTGTTAAATATAATCAAGCTTTATGCAAAAGATTGTGGTGGGACGTACAACATATATTAATTGTCAAACGCAGCTGAGAATTTAGTTGAAACTAAAGCATACTGTGACACACGCACATAAATAAATGAATAAAAAGACCTTGTTGTTTTCTTAAATGTAACAATTAATGATCGTGGGTCTTATAATGCGGGGAAGTTGACCAAACTGCTTTCTTCCTCATCAATTTCAAAATGGTGGTGGCATGGGATCGTGCGCTCGAGCATGTGTGTGGCCAGAGGAGAAGAAGGACACAACACTGATCTCTCTCTCTCTCTCTCACACCCACATTTCAATCACCTCACATAGATTTGAGCGAGAAAAATTCATGAGTAAACAGTAATAATCAGTCTTGGGGCGTCTTATACTTATTTTCTAAATATTACTCCTATGAGAGGAAGATTTGATGTTTAATAAACCGTTCCTACTTAAATATGTATGAAGTTTGAAAAAAATATTTCATTTTTAGACAAAGTTGATAAGTCAACCAACTCGATGATTTAGATGGGTTAGTCTGAAATAACTTGTGGCTTGTTTAGTACTCTGGAATTGATTTTGATGGAGATTGAAATGGAGATGGAGATGGATATAAATATAAAAAAAATGAGGGGTCAAAAAATCAATTCTATGGAATTGTATTCAATTCCATGAGTTACATTATGGAAGTCATTTCTACCTATTTTGAATTTCATTTCCATTTCCAATTCTACCATACCAAACATATGAAATGAATTCCATTTTCAATTCCACCTCCCAATTTCACCATACCAAAAATGCCATTATAGACTAAAAGAATTGTATGTATCACACCGGTCCGATAATAAGTTACATGTAATACATTATTTTTGTTATATCAATGAGTGATGGCAATTAAATTGAGGCACAATTTAAAATATTCATCTCTGTTTTTTTTTGTTTATCACGTTAAAATCATATTGCACATAAGTCAAGATAAAACTTCTCTCGACGCACAATATCATCTCATAATGAAATAATCATTAATCATTTAAACTTTACTTTGCATATATAGTATTCTTATTCAATGTCACCAACACTATTAATCAATCATGAACCTTGAACTTTATTACAAGCGTGAGATTCAAAGATATATTAATAATAAAAAACTTACATGAAAGTTGATGTGATAGAAGGCAATTATGTAGTCAATGATGAGATTTGAGGAAGAGAAAATCTACTTTATTATTATATCAGATAATTAATTTTTGTTGAAACCCGAATTGACCAATCTACATTGTGAATTTGTGAGAGCAAAGATGTGAATTTGTGAGAAACACCTTTCTCATAGAGTTTCCCATGATTTTTTTTTTGTTTTGACAGGGAGTTTCTCGTGGTTTTTTTCCTCGGCCCCAGAACAAATCAGGTATAAGTGAATAGGGTGTGTTTGGAAGGGAAAAGAGTTCCGTTGGGAAAAATGAGTTTACAAACTTTAGATGATTTTGCGAATTTCAATATGGTTTTTACGGATTTTGAGATAATTTTATCTCAATTTACGTTTACCGTTTTGGGAACGGAATTTCCAAATAAATCCAGAATAATTCTCACAATTAAAAGATGAGAAGACTACTCACTCACGGATAATTTCATGAGAATTGAAGTCCTCATTTTCTTGTTATGCTTTAAATCATCTTACTTATGGTAGACTCTATACTTTGTTTCTTAATACATAAAATTAAACTGAGCCAGATCCCGAGAGCTTACTAAAATTCTGTTATATTTTATTATTTTATGGCAGAATTTAACAGGTATATAATATTTTTTAAGTTTTGAAAGCAGAACAATATTGGGAATACCAGGCTGGTATATATCAAAGATATGATGATGATGATG
>JANTPZ010145098.1:0-17993 GCA_025593235.1 Vachellia pachyceras | reverse complement strand
GCCCACAAGAGGGCTTTAAGAATCAAAGCCATGAGAAGCTCAAAAGATACTTCCAAAAACCAGGTGGTGGAAAAGTCACTATCAAGGTTAAAAAAAATAGAAGAGAAGAAAGGAAAGCTCTTTTTGAAAATACATAAATAAAAAAATAAAAATATATGCATGTGATTATGAACTCAGCTTTTTTTTTTTTCTCATCTTATATATTATTTGGTCCTGGCCTTTTCAAACTTAAAGAAAGGAATAAATAAAGGAACTCAAAAAAGTTAGAGAATATGAAGACCCAAAAATGAGTATTGACCAAAAAGAAATTATTAAATAAAAGAATAAATAAAAGGAAGAGAATAGTGAGTAGTGACACTGGAAAGCTTAAAAAAGGAGGTTGTTTAGGGTCTTAAATGTAATTTTACCCAAGTCTTCTTCCCCCTTTTCCTTCATTGCTTTCGAGATTCCATCCCATGCACCTCGTCTTGTCCAAATTCAACTTCTTTCCAATCTTTAATGGGGTGTTTGGCAAAGTGGTCAAACACCCCAAAAACACGTTCAACAGTGTTTTTCTGTAAAATGAGACAATCTCCTCCACATATTTGTCTCGACTTATGTGAATAAACTCATAAGTACTTCTCCACCGCTTTGAGTTATGATTCCCTTTTTTAAAAATTAAAAAAAGTTAAAAAGAATTGATATATTTTTTCAAATTGATTTATCTGAATTTATAACCTGATATATATATATATATAAATTTTTTAATATATATAAACTAAAATCGTTTGTTTAGTTTTTCAAGCTCCATGAAAAAGTCAATGAAGGTTTATATTAAGAATTTAAAGTAGTATATAATCATTTCACTTTTTAAATTTAAGTATTGTTCAACCGAGTTAAATGTAGTTCTCTTAGGTGCGTTATACATTAATATGGATGCAACCCCAAGAGTTTTATTTAGAAAAATTTAGTCTTTAAGTTCTAAATAAACAAGTTATTTAATGAATGGTCCCATGGATGAAAATATTTAATGAGATGTCCCAATTGACAACATGAGGTCCTTGTATTGACAATATCATGCGCTGTGTAGACAACACCTCATGTTGTCAATGGAACATCTCATTAAATATTTTGATCCATGTGATCATTCCTTAAATAACTTGTTTATTTGGGATCTAAGACTAAATTTCCATTTTATTTATTCACTCAAAACCCCTTCACACTAATCAATGTGCCTATTAATTATATATATAATACTTTTGTGTTATATTTTCCCAACAGATTGTAACACTATTTATATTATTGCAAGTCTTAGATGCCACGTGAGTACTCTGACCCAGATTGCTACCATTACTTAACATTAATTACATTTCTCCAATTTCCTAGCAATTTCCCTGTACCTTAATTATTGAGATTCTTCTTGCTTGTGATCTATGCTCTGTAGTTTTGCTATATTACATAGATACCTTGAGTAGGCCCAAATATATACGGTGTCCGTTTGAAAACGCGGTAGAGAAGTACTTTTATGTAAGTCGAGGTAAATATGTGAAGGAGATTATCTCGTTTTGCGGAAAAATATTGTTGAACATGCTTTTGACTTTCCTCAACGCTTTGCCAAACAAACTGATTATCCATTGCAGAGATATTCAATGTAGATACTTGTCACACAAAAAAATAGAATTCAATGTAGAGATATGAAAATATAGAAAGATATGTCTTATAAAAAATAAATGTATAGAAAAGATATACTATTTCTAATTTCTATTGTGATATGATTCATTAATTCTCTTTACTTTCTTGTTATTTAAGAAATTGCAATTAAATCCGTAGAGTTTATTTTTTTGAAAAAAATAATTTAGTGGTTGCTGCTTTCATGAATATTCTGTCATGTTCTATATCGATGGTTTTTTTTTTTGGTAACAAATCATTTTTATTTAGTGTTATATATCTACTAATCCAATTTCTATCCATTGATGATCCCCAAGCGGAATATGTATTTTATCTTTATGTGATCAAATTTGATCTTATCATCCAGTTTCCCCCTCAATTATGTGAAGTTAAAATATCAAAATAAAATTTATGGGTCAAGACGAATATATTGTTTAAATATCATTAGTCGTAATTAAAATTTTAAATTAACTTGTATTACAAAAAACTACGAGGATAAGTTATCCGAAAACAGAATTAAAACAAGAATTCCAGATAAATCATTTAAATATAAACAAAACAAAGAACAAACAAGTCACTTATGTTATACCTAAAGAATTTATTTAATAATTCACTTGGTGAAACATATTTTAAGCCTAGAGTTAGTTAATTTATTTATAAAAGGAAAATTAATAACATTAAATAAATTATTTAATTATAATATATTCTAAAATATTTATCTGTATTATTAAGTTATGTAAATTAATTTAAGAATGATGAATGTACCATTTTATTTATTTTTTAATATCATAACTATTATAGGATAGAATCTTTAGAAAATTGGAAATCTCAGATCTGCTTTTCGATTTTTCAATTTTGGTCGTTTTTACTGTTTTAGCCTTCAATAGTGACATGGGTAGTTGTCCGTTACAGGCACCTAATTCTTGAATCATGCTAACGGCGTAGCAGATCATGCCTTCCCTCACGCGTGCCTACCTTAGTCCCACTCACTATCTCTATACATCTATATATACATATATGCCCTCTCCACCATACAAAGAGGAGATAAACCTTTATAGCCTCCCCGATTCTCCACTGTTTCAGCTTTTGTTTGCTATCTTCCCCCCCCCCTCTCTCTCTATGGCTTCTTCTTCTCTGATCTTCGCAATCTCTGCGATTTTCTTTGCCTTATATTTCTCATCTGTTCAATCTCTGAACTGTACGTCTCAGAAGCTTCCGGATAAGAAGGCCTTCTCCAATTGTACAGATCTCCCGAGTTTGGGCGCTACTCTTCATTACTCTTATAATGCCACCAATAATTCTCTCTCCATTGCTTATGTGGCTACTCCGGCGAAGCCCGGCGGCTGGGTTTCTTGGGCTATTAATCCGACGGGCCAAGGTATGGTAGGCGCCCAGGCGATCATCGCTTTCAAATCGAACGACACCATCGTCGCCAAGACCTACAACCTCAGCTCTTACAAATCAGTTGAAGAATCGAAGCTCTCCTTCGAGGTTTGGGACCTGAGCGCCGTTGAATCTGACGGCGTAATCACGATCCTCGCGGCGGTGAAGGTGCCTGGGAAGGCGGACAGTCTGAACCAGGTGTGGCAGGTCGGGCCGTCGGTGACCAACGGGAGGCCGGACAAGCACGAATTCACTCCGGCGAATCTGGCCTCGAAATCCACCTTGTCGGTGTCGACGACAACATCGGCAGGGGAAAACACCACCACCGCCACCACCACCGGAAGCGACAAAAGCGGCGTCGTTTCAGTGACTAACAACAGATTCAGCTTAGGATTGTTTGCCGGTTTGGTAATGCTGGTAGCTAGTTTGTGTTAATTTATTTTTGATGATTTTAGCTTTGTTCTTCACCCCCACTAAGAATAATATTCCATCTTTGTGGACTACTAGCTATTAGTTAATATGCGGATTATTGGTGTACGTGAATAGGCCAGCGTTGGCAAAAAAAAAAAAAAAAAGAATAGGCCAGCGATTTATGTTTATCAGGATTTAAGATTTTAGAGATTTTTATTTTCCGCCTTGAATGAGATTTATCCAGATCTGAGAAATCAGTTTAAATCCAAATATGCTTAAATATTAATATATTTATTTTATACTTTAAAATTTAATCATATTTATTAGTATTTTTTTTTGCCGAACATATTTATTAGTATTTAATTGTGAAATCATCGTACAAATTTGTGGAGCGTCTGTTACGTGTTATTTTTGGTATGAGTCAACATTCAACAATTCGAGTTTAGCATTTAAGGTAATGAGAAAAGGCAGGTAGAAAATGAAGTGGTGTGTATAGAGTGGGCACTGTCGGTGATGTTATTGTCAGTCATTATTGTTGCTTCTACTTCGTGGTGGACATTAAATGTTGGCTGACAAGCCGTTGATATGTTTTATTTTTTCAACAGGCTTTGAGTTTCTTGGGATGTGAATGGAATGGGCTGTGGCGGAGATCCCAGTCGAAACCAAAAAGATAATTTAAATATTGAAGATATATTTATGATGCTCTTCGTGGTTTAGCTGGCAGTGGGAATCATGCACGGACATAAGGATTATATTAAAATCTCTGTATTTATTAAAAATAAATATGACATTTCTACATGACTTAAATGCATACATAAACATTAAGTAACAACAGTCTATGCTTTTGTTCTTACATACAATTTAGTTCCTTGCCTCTATGAGTCAGTTTTTGAGGTTGGGTTACAAACGAGTAATTGACTAATTTCAGAGATTGAATTATACTCGAATCCACTTTATAAATTAAATTATATGTTTGACAATTTAAATTCATATTAAGTTTTAGTTCATAAAGTTTAAAAAGTGCACTTTTAATTTTTTGTCTCTTAGTTTTATTTAAAAGAAAATGGTAACTCATTAAGTTTAGATAGTGATATGCTATTAAATGTTGATAAAATATGATTAAATTTTTAAGATATAAAAATAAATATATTAAATAATCATTATTTAAATGTATCTTGGTATCATTCAATATCTAAAAATGCATTTTTAAAATTTAAAGAACTAAAATGATACTTTATCTAAATTTAAAAGATGAAAAATATACTTTAACCAAATAACAATAATTAGTAACATTAATTTAACTTGAAGATTATCATCATTTGATTTTTTTTCCTTATTTTTTTGCCAACTCATCATTTAACCATGGAGGAATGAATCACAAGTGAATTAGGTTAATAAACCAAATGTCCTAGGTTTGTATGTTATAACAATAATAAAAAGTTATTTTCTCCCATTGCCATGTATACAGAGGACTGATTGCTTCTTTTTAAAAGCAGTTAAAAAATCTCACATTATTGTTCAAAAGTTTTTTTTTTCAAACAAGAAATTCAATTTTATTAATAAAAGAATTTTGTCCTTATTGCAGTTGGATTTATCCAACATTTTTGGCTTTTCCATCCAATCATTGGTCTCGTTTTAGTTTGTTACGTTTGTTTTATGTATCTATTAGTATGTGGATGTGGGTATACTTCATGTGAAATTCTTTTCCTTTATTCAATTTAAATACATAAATACAATTTAAACATTTTAATAAATTTTTATTAAAAAAAATCCAGCAACACACTGTATATACATACATACATATATATATATATAAGATATCATGCATATAAGTTTTCTTCTTTTAGAAATCAAACAAGCAAATAACATGGGAAGAACAACTATGATGTGCGTTGTAATTTTAGCACTAAAAGTTGTAAAAAAACAGACTAATTAACGAAACAACTTTCCAACAACAGAAAAATAAACCGAAAATTGCCTAAATCTGGAGAAAATTAAGGTTTTCAGTCCCTTTTGTTTCGAAGCAGAAAAGCTTAACGTTGTTCCAACACATTTGTTTCTCTCTTATAAACGGTACATGTTCACCCCCAGATTCATTGGCGTGTCTTTCGCTTTTTGTTATTAATCTCAGCCTTAAAAAACCCACAAGAACACGTACCCAGCGGGTTGTCTTGGATCTAATCTCTCTCTTCCTCCGACGACGATGTCTCTGATGATGCCATGTTCCATTATCATTCCTCTCTTTCTGGGTCTTTCACTTTTGATGTCGCTGTCTTCTCATGCGACTTCACTCACTTGCACCTCTCAGAAGTTCACAGATAACAAAAAAGTTTATTCCAATTGTGTTGACCTTCCTGTGTTAAACTCTTATCTCCATTGGACCCATGATTCCTCCAACTCTTCTCTTTCCATTGCCTTCGTCGCCTCTTTGGTGAAGCCCGGTGGGTGGGTGTCATGGGCGATAAACCCAACGGCGACCGGCATGGCCGGCGCGCAAGCTCTAGTGGCGTTCAAAGATAAGGAGGGTGGCGTTGCGACGGTGAAGACGTATAACATTAGCTCTTACAGTTCTGTGGTTCCCGGGAAGCTTTCGTTCGACGTGTGGGACCTGAGGGCGGAGGAGTTACCCGGCGGAAAGATGAGCATTTTCGCTAAGGTGAAGGTGCCGGAAAATGCAGAGACGGTGAACCAGGTGTGGCAGGTGGGGCCGTCTGTCACCAACGGAGGACTTGACGCTCATGCCATGGCTCCGGCGAATCTGGAGTCCAAGGGTGTACTGAACTTGAAGTCAGGGCAGAGTTTTAGAATTGGTGCGGTTGATTCAAGAAGACAGCAAAAGAATGTAAATTAATAAAACTTCGCTACGTACAGATATTAATCAGAGAAGACCACTGTATGACTTACTACGTAATCACCAAAAAGTTGCATGTTAAGTTAGCAGCATGGGACGGTGGCTATGTTCTGAACACGAATTTGTCACCGCGCTGCTTATTTGTTATGGGATTTTTTGGTGATTACAATCATTTTTACATTATGATTTGATTATAATTAATTAATTATAATGAATATTATATGGGTGCAGATTCATGGAGTGCTGAATGCAGTGAGCTGGGGGTTTCTGTTCCCATTGGGGGTGATAATAGCAAGATATATGAGGGCATTTCCGTCAATGGACCCTGCATGGTTCTATCTCCATGTGTTGTGTCAAGTTTCAGGATACGCCATTGGAGTCTCAGGTTGGGCCATCGGTCTTAAGCTCGGAAGTGAGTCTCAGGGAATTCACTATTCTGGCCATCGCAATATCGGAATTACCCTTTTCTGCCTCGCCACTTTACAGGTAACTTCTGTATTTAGGATGGCACGAGTAATTTGGAAATTGCAATTTGAAAAGCTTATTATATATATATATATGTGTGTGTGTGTGTGTTTGCAGGTATTTGCATTGGTGTTGAGGCCGAAGAAGGAGCACAAGTACAGAAACTGGTGGGATCTGTATCATCACAGTGTGGGATATGCGACCATCATCCTCGGAATCATCAACGTATTGGGAGGTTTCAACATCTTGAGCCCACACAGAATGTGGAAGATTGCTTACGTGGCGGCCATTGCTGCTCTGGCTGGCATTGCCTTGTTGCTCGAACTTATCACTTGGATCGTTTTCTTCACCAGAAGATCAAAAAACAACCACGCTTAATTAGTAAAATCATCTCAAAAACTAACCCAACAAATTAACAGCAATGAGCTGCTCCTCTCTCTCTCTCTCTCTCTCTATATATATATATATATGTATATGAAACACTTAGTAAAATATTTCATAGCTCCTACCTTGTATTTGTACGTTGAAATACTTCAAGGGGAAGAGTTAACTCTGTGCGCGCGCGCGCAATTACCTTATCTTGCTTATCTCTGTAATTAGTTGTGTTACAGTCATGATGGTTGATTAGATCTAATTCTAAACATGCACGCACCCTCCATGTATTTTATTACCCATTAGATATAAGATCTGGCTAATTAATTAGTACTATTTTTTATGTTTTGGCTGGACTTTAAATCATGGTGACCATTAATTACACACACATGTATTATAAAAGATGTATATCGTTGATTTTGAATTTCAGTGATTGGGGTAGCGTGATGCGATCCAAGTCCAACTGATTGATATTGAAATCTTATTTTGGAATTCATATTGCACCATGTTCAAAACGTTAGGAGTATATACAGTGATATATACATATAATAATATAAATAGTACGGTGACACCGACAAGAGAAGCCAATAATTTAACATGGTTTCTTCATAGGATAAAAGCCTCTTTTGACAAAAAAAAAAGAGAGGATAAAAGCCTTTTTAAGTAGGGCCACTCAGATGAAGAGGGTGAAAAAAGCTATTTTAATTTATTATAGATCCCATTTGTAGGAGGCTTACAAAATCATTTTGATACAAATTGAGATAAAACTTCCATCACATACTTGCTTCACAAATTGTAAATCGTGTTGAAAAAGTAACTTTCATCGTTAATTCAATAAGTTACATAGTTAAGTTGATATTCATTCTTCATTTTTTTAAAAAGGGCTTTCGAACATGGGCAGTTTTGAAATTTGGCAATGCTTTCCATGGTGCGTACTCTGCATGTTTCTTTTAAATATGATTCCAATTGTTCAATGGATTTATTGAATGGAAATGGCTCACTAAGAACTATATTCTTGATGGGCAGAGATTTTTTAGAGATGATCTATCTACTCTGTTGGGCTTCAAAAAGTTGCGCAGTCTAGATTTGTCAAGATATCAGGAGATGAGAGAATTACCAGATTTTATAGGTTAACTGAAGCATTCAAGGTATCTTGATCTATCTGATTGTCACAATTTGACCAATTTACCGCATAGCGTAAGCAATCTGGTCAATTTGCAAACTCTAAAACTAATTAGATGTTATCGTCTTAAAGTTTCTATGGATTTTGTAATGAAGTTAGTCAACTTGCGTAGTCTTCATGTTATGGAATGTTCTGACTTTGATGCGTTGCCAGTTGGATTGGAAAACATTCATTGTCATCCAAATTTGAAACAATTAACAATTAAACTTTCAGGAGGGGCAAGTTCTAATGAGTTTTTGGGTTGGCTTCCTTCATTTGAAAATCTTGTTCAACTAAATCTCTTTGCACCACGGAGCGATTACTTACCAGCGTTGGAAGCACTGTGCAATTGATTTCGAGTACATTAAGTATGAGGGTTGTTCCTCATCGATGGTTAAACTTAGAACCAGCTTCTTCCCATCTTTGAAGAAATTACAATTTATTAGGTGTCCAAATTTGGAGGGATGGGAAGGGGAACCAGATTCAATGCCTCCATTTCCTCGTCTTTCATATTTATTAATTCATGATTATCCGAATTTGAGGTGCATGGCTAGATTTCCAAGTCTCGTGGAGGGCTTGGTTTTTAGGAAGTGTAGCTTGAAGCCATTGATAGACACAGTAAAGGTGAGCACAACTAATGCCCCGTTTGGTATAATTGAATTGATTTTGATGGAAATGAAAATGGATATGGAGGTTGAAATGGATATGGAAATAGGTTTTAAAAGTACGTTTGTTATGCCATGGAAATGAGGATGGAATCCATGTTTTTGTTTTTTGTTTGAATGGTGATTTTTTTTAAATGTAACCAAAAAAACTATTTTATCCTTGATCAAATTATAAACTTAGCCTAGAAGGGTATTTTTGTCCAAAATATGTTGGCTCCATGGAATTGAGATGAATTCCATGGGTTGAGGTGTGGAATTGAAAAGGGGTGTTTTGGTGGAATTGAATTCCACATGGATTTACAATTCCATCAAACCAAACATGTCAACATCATGGAATTAAATTCAAATTCCAATTCCATACTCCCATTTCCACCCTACCAAACAAGGCATAAGTCATCAGCAACACAAGAATTCTGTCCACCTCTTTCCATGCTCAAGTCTTTAATAAGCATACGAGATAATGATATTGAAGCTTTGCCAGAGGAGTGGATGCAAAATCTCCTCTCTTGAGCATCTTTTCATTGGTGGCTCATCTACAGCAACAGTTTCTCGTCATATGAAACATCTACCCGTTACACTTGAAGATTTCAATTTTTGTCCTCTGAAAAAGCGAGTGCCAAACCCTCAGTCATCCTCGAAGCTTTACTTTTAAAGGAAAGATGTATGAGAGGAACAGGGAGGGAAGAGTTACCCAAAGATAATTCATTGCTTTCATGTGAAGGTACAGCTTTTTATGTCCGACACTTCCACCTTCACTTATGGATGTTTAACTGGAAGGCTTCTAGTTTTCTAAAACTCCTATTCTTCTCAAGATTAACTTTCGGTTGCAGCTTTTCATTTCAAAAACATAAGACTGTTCTAATCACGTTCATATATGGTAACTCCACTGCATATACATCCAACTTGTTGGACAGAATTAAAAACAAAAATATATTAAATGGCTAAAAGCGAGCCTCAGGTTCAGGTCAAAGAAAAAAAAATCTCAGGTTTTGAGGCAATTATATTGAACATAGAGTTCACACACATTTGTTGTTTAACAAAAATTAAATATATATTTTCTTTTGGTTGATGAAAAATAAAAGTATGTTTTCCACTTGACATTTCTAAAAGGTTTTTGTTTGAAATTATGGTCTAAGGGTTCGTATCTGCATCATGGAAAATGGTTAGTTCTTTTCTCATTATAAGAATATGTTAAAATTTTTAAGCACTAACATTATTTACTCCCTATATATGTTCTGTTTGCCCTTCTGATTTTCGAATCTCTATTAAACTCCATTCCTTTTCTAAATTCTTTGTTGGTTGCAGCTCTCCATTTTACAGACAGATGAAAACTGCTTAGGATGTTCTGATCACTGAATCATTATAACAATGTACTGGAATAATTGGCATTTTCTAGCTTACGTTTGTAGCCTTTAGACAAGATATCTAAAGCTAAAATGACTAAATTTCATGTGTAAATATCAAATTTCTTATGTAAATATTTTTCTGCAGAGTGAGGAACTAATATATGCAAATATCAAATTTCTTATACGCAAGGAAGAATTGAAAGGAGTGATCATAGTACGAAAGCTGAAGGCTCGTTAGAAATAGAGGTCAGTTTGTTCTTTTGATTTGAGAGGCATAGAGGGAGCTAAGTTATGTAGTAAGGTAAGAAAAATAGGACCTTTGGGTGTGAAATGTCTAATAAAAGTTGATGTTTTAGTTAGAACTGTAATATATTTAAGAACATTGTAATTGCTGAATCTGTTATGTCATGAGCGTGTGAGGAACAAATGAACATTCTGATTATTTTGAAATAGTGAAACTTTAGCGGCGTTTATCCCGTGGTTTTTCCCTATGGCAGAGGGTTTTCCACGTTAAATTTGTGTTCTGATTGAACTTCATGAGTTGAAAAGCCTTCAATAATCTGATGGCAAGTATAAGTGGAATTAGCTTCACTATGACATATTTAACCATCTGGACTGATTGTGAGGATTCTCTCAGAATCTGACTGCACAGTACTTTTTGAGAAGATAGTTCAAATGAACTGGTACATAACTGATAGTCCACGACAATATCTGCGTATATTTTTTAGATTTCCAAGATTTTCATGCTGAACCTGATAAAATAACAAGACAATTATAACAATGATACTGAAACATTCATGGATAAACAATAGCCATCTCAGTGTTGTTGAGCTCTGTGATATTGGAATCAAGAGGGAAGGAAAAAGGATAGAGCTCATATCGAACATAACAAGAACTATACAACAATCTAACCCTTTTCGATTGCTGCATAATTTATCGAAGTTGCTCTCTTCTGCAATTGCCAAACACTGAGCTCAAGATACATCAGACAAGTCTCCTGTACATTGAACCAAGGCATAAAGTGTCACAAAAGAAGATAACTTGGTCTTCCCCTTTCCAAGCCCTTTGTTTTTGGCCACAACAGCTTCTGATTCAATCTCATCCATCAAAGATGCCAGTTCTTTATTGAAAGCTTCCGGATCACTCAAATTCCCAAGGTTCCAATAGATTATACCAAAAGATGTATCTTTTCCTATAAAACTCTCATTACTATACCTCAAAGAGCAGTAATCATACGAGATTCTTGCATCTGCTTGGTCTGGACATCTCATTCTGACTTGCTTTGCCGTGTCTTGTAAGCAATTAGAGCAGTCTTCTTTGGTAACATCTTGCCTGCACTGAGACAGACCATAAACTCGTTCTTGTCCTTTACCCAACGAGGTGGAAACGAAGCCACTTGAGGTTGAGGGAGTTTCAGGGACTAATTCTGCTAAAAGTTTGTCAATGTTGCAGATAAGTTGCTACCAGTGGTTATGTTTGTGTTTTCATTGTAAAACTGGCCCAAGAGTTCTTGGGACTCTGCATTGGAAGGCCAAATGAGAACTAAGAAGACGATTTTGAATAACATGATTTTTTTTGTTTTAACTCTTAATTTTAGAGTTCATCAGTACTGCTTCTTGTGTATAAAACGAGTTTGATGGGAGATGTTGGAATGTGGAATCTGTTGCTGCAGGCATTTCTGACTTGCAAGCCATTGTGGTTGGAGGAAACAATAGGCATTAATTCAGGAGGAAATTTGGGGTACTCTCATATTAATAAATCTGAATATTTTAGATGCTAGTTGACATCCAATATAACTCCATTAATAATATCAGATAGAATGACATGTTTAGAGTGGTAACTCATGCCATACCACTCAACTTGTGGGATTTTAAATGAAGCAGTTTATACATCTTATATTAAGTTACATCCAATAATTCTAAATTTTTTTTTTAATAGCAACTGGTATCATAAACTAATTTATGGTTCATCTAATGCCCTAAAGTATTTTTGTTTCAGTAACATCCTACATACACAACTTGCTAGTTTTCGGTAATGGGATGTTGAATTTTAAAGTTCGAACTTGTTTTGTGGCCAATGGAATGTAAAAATCGATTGGTACAGTGACTGATAATTAATTTGGGCGATAGTGTTTTGTCCAGCCTTTCTTTCTTAGCAGACACTTTTGGCTAGCAAGTTTCTCACCCATCATAATGATTAGAGGCACCAATTAAGGAAGTATATTTGGTGCACTGTTATATATGCTAATTGTTATCCTCGGTGTGTTTGCATCTATATTAACGATATACACAACTAATCACTTGGTTACCTGACAAAGAGCAAGCAACGATAAACACGTTGACTTGATGATGAGAGCAAATGAATCATCAGTCAGAAGTAACGTGTTCGAAACTGCCACTTTCCTTTATTGAACCAAAAAAAAATCTGAAGAAAGGCAACTCAATTATATATCAGAATTGAGACATGAGGATGGTTTTTTTTTTAAGACTAAGACAATTTCATTTTATTTTTAAAAAGTGAAATGATGCATAAAAGATTGGGCTCCATTACAATAGTTCAGGAAATGAATAACTGATCCAAGTCCACTCTGCAAGCAACAAAAAGAAGCAAAGAACCAATGGGGCTATGTCTGGCATCTCGGAGGAACTATTTCATGTTGCCAGTTAATGTTTGGGTTTTCTTTGAAAGGGTCTTTATATTTAGTGTCCAACATTGTCTGAATAGGATTGCCTGAGGATGCTTAGGAAAAAAACAAGTGAGGACTCCCATCAAAATGCTGTGACTCCCATCAGGAAAAAAACAAGTGAGGATGCTTACGAATCACCTTTCATCTGTCCCAAATATATTTGTTCATGATGGAGCTATTGGTTCATCACCAAACTGTGATGCGAAAGTTCGTGTGATAAGTGATAGTCCTTCAGCAATACTATGACTTTCTAATGTTCTCTATAGGACTCACACTCGATCAGTTTCACATGATTCTTGTCCATTGACTGTTTATGTAGCCACATCTATGAGGTATAGTTTCTCTTTCTGCGCTCTTTATCATATATGGCATATGCAAGATATTCATACTACATATTTTTTGGTATTCAGAAGTGATGTTTCATATGCTCTGTTAGCATATAGTAAATTTTGAACTTAGCTTTTAATGAATGCATTTGGTAAGTTGGATCATTGACTCATTGGTGGGAAAAAAATAGCAGTACTTTCGGGAAGAGAAATTTCTTTGCTCTAATCAGAAGTTGCAGCCAGATCCTGCTCCAAATCGAAACTACATGATATCAATGACGCAGTCATTCTTGAATGTTATGGTGCATCTGAATTGTTTCATGAGACTACTTTTGATAGTGTTGTGTTACAGGAAGCTGGCAATGCGTTTTACCTTTTTATTTGCTGAATCCTTTGTTTGAGACATTAGACTGAGGTATCTAATTATATGGCCAGATGATTGGTTTTGATGCAGGTCTTCTTTGATTAAGGCTATTAGTGTGGAATATCGGTCAAATAATGGATTTGTAGCTGCTGTTATTGAGAGATCATCCATGGTTTTATGTGATAAAGCTTTATCAGATGCCAGTGAGTTCAAGAAAGCACTATATGCATTGTCTGAACCTGTGGTATCTGCAAGAGGAGGCATTCCTCTACCAGGAAGGTAATTGTTTGTTGACTAATGAAAAAATCGTAACAAAACATTTTTTTTCTAAATAACTGGACGTTTCAAATTTCAGGATCCTGGTATCTGGAGATTATGTTTTTATACTATTTGCATCAGAAGATACAATTCAAAGCTGTGCAAACTTTTTGATCACCACTGATGCTGGCATAATTCTTTCTCCCCAGAGCGTTGCACCTTTATTTCAGGCTGCAAATACTGGTGGATCTAGTGTATTTAAATTGCCTGCTGCTATTGTCCTTGTTTCTTCTGATAGGTAATCTAACGCTGAGAGTGGAAACAAATGCAATGAGATGCTATCGCCCATAACTATATATATTCCTTTTCGGAGTTTTACTATCCCCCTTGATAATTCAGAGTATTGTCATTGTTCTTATCATTTTTTTGTTCCCTCTGTTTCTTGATCTGTGTCTTATCTATTGAAGCAGCTCTGAATGCATCCCTTCTGTTTCAAAGCTATCTTCTGGTCAAGCAGCTTATCATTTTCTAGCAGGTTATCAAAATGGGAATATTGTGCCTTCATTCAATCACGGTCCTTCATGTATATATCCACTGGAGCTTGCGAAGGCCCTTCTAGCCATGGTCAAGAACTGAACTTTATTCTTCTATTTTATGCTTCAATATGCTCTGACGAAAATAAGTTGTTGCCTTTTTACTTCGTCACAGTCTGCTATTTTTCACTATTATATTTTTTTTTCTCTATCCTACAGTTGAAAGACATTCTAATATCTGCCTACCTGATTAATATCAACCAAAGGGGGGAGACTCTTTCTGTGACTATGGAAACATCTAGATGACCAGTGTTTTAATAATGCGAATATCAATATACTGAAACATGACCACTCTTTCTTCTTCTATGGTGCTCATTCTAAGTTAACAATGACCCCCACTTTAAGAATTCTCGTTATCTTCTGCTGACTTCGCAGGTCGATGTCCCACTATTCCATGCTAAAGGTAGCTGCTACTCTCGTCCTTCTACACACCTGTGTTTTTCCTGAGAAGCTGAAACTCTATTTTGTACATGATTGGAAATACATCATGTTTTCAATAATGCATCGGGTGCTCCTTTCAGGTGGAGATCTTAAAAGAAAGTACAAGGCATTTCTGTCAGAGAAGTATCCAAGGCTACCTGAGGGATTTGCATTCTGATAAATATGGTAGTTTGTTTGGATTTAGGTTGTGTCTTTGTATCATCAAATTTCAAGTCATCATGTGTCAGCTAGTTATTCTCGAATTTAGTTTGAAGCTTGTAACTGAAGTAAGCAAGAGTGTCAGGCTCTGCAGTGATCATGTATGTAAATAGTGAACTGTCAGAAACTGAGTGACAACGAGAAGCAGTAAGCTCATTACTTTTAGACATTATACTTATTATATCTCGTCTTCTTCCTGCATATGGGAAGAACAATAATTTCTCTTTTCGGGTGAGATTCTTAGCTCCTCAACTGTAATCTTCACTTCCCCAAGTAACTTTCACCTGCACTGACCTGAACTAAATTACCTCAAGCCTTGAAAAAACAATGCATTGTATGATACACTGCTAAATGATTTAAGCTATTAATGTTGTTTTGGATAAACATGTTCATCCTTATACTTAATAATATTGGGTTTTACAGACGAGCATTTGTTTTCTTGGAACCAGGATCAGGTTCAGTTCAGAGAATCCGATGGAGGTGAGAGAAGTAGTAGTAGAAACAGAGTAGGACTAAGGACACTGATGTAAGATTCTCTTCTGGACGAGAGAATATCCGTTGATGTTCTGTCCTTTAGTTGGCACTTGGCATGTCCCAAAATAGAAGTTCATGGTAGATTATTTTTCCACAAATAAAATTTGAAAAAAAAAGAGTACCAGAAATATTTCTTCTATATTTTTTTAAACAAGAGATGAAAAGATTTTTTTTTTTTTTCCATATGGCTGTGGGTAACTTTTTCAAAAGTGTTTTTTACATTTACAAAAACTCTAACTGAAAATTTGTGTTTAGGTAATTCAAGTCCATTTCATTAGGACCAATGCCGGTTGATGATGAAAAGATGGTTTTAATCACCTTATCAAGTGTAACTAAATATTTGGATAAAATTTATATATAATTTAATAATATTTTTTTATATGAGGATGAAAAGTTGGCTTTAATCAACTTACCAAAGCAACCCCAATTAAATCTCAATTAAATCTGCTATATTTTGAATCTAACTCAATTAAATCTACGTATATGTATAAAATATTTTTAAAAAGATTGACCCCAATTAAATCTGCAATATTTGAGTCTAACTCACTACTATATATCAAATAGCCATACAAAAAATTGGCTCGTCTAGCAACTTCACCTATATTTAACCTAATAATACTAGATTATGGGTACTAAACATATCAGAAAAATAACATCAAAGTGTTGGCTTTACTGAAAAATAACGATATGGTGCTGGATACTATGTTTTTTGTTTAAAAAAACTAGCGTAGCAAATCCCCCGCAGCATGAAGAATAACGACATTACGAAGAAATGTGAAGATTACGTCAACCTTTTAAGTAATAGTCAAACTTATACTTTACATTCCCATATCCTTAGTATAGCACAATGTAAGACGAAGAAAATTAATTTTAAAAAAGGAATATATATATATATATAGAGAGAGAGAGAGAGAGGAGACGGGTGGCAAAATTGGTGATAGATGAGGAATACAAAACAGAGTGAAATGAGAGAAGGAAGAGGGAGAAGCCACCATTTCCTAAGCGAATAGATTCTGGAAGTCAATAAATGAGGCAAGGGTTTACGGAGAATTGGACACCTTCATATATTTTTAAAAGTTGTTGATGCCAACATTGAACTCAGTCCCATTGACCCATTATTCAAGCAATTGAATCCTCCATCTATATATATATATATAATATTATGATGCTCTCTCTCAATTTCTTATTATTGGAAGGTCCCAAATAAGGGACTTATTTAATGAATAGTCTCAAAAAATAAAATATTTATTCTGAGATCACGTTGACAGCATAAAGTCATTTTATTGACAACATCATGCGCTGGATTGACAATACATCATATTGTCAATGGGACCTTAGAATAAATATTTTATTTTTTGGGACTATTCATTAAATAAATCCCTTATTTGAGACCTCCCAATAAATTTCCCTTCATTCATTTCATCATCTTTTTGGTAATTGACATGTCTTCACTTGTCTACCTCACAAAGACATGGTATCAGATTACCGCTTACCTTTGCTGGCCCACCAGACATGGAAATTCTTTCACATGAACATAGTGTCCACATACATAGAGCACGCAGAAAAAATTATTGAAAATTTTTTTGAGGACAAAAAAAGGGAGACATCACTATGAAATCCTAAAAATGAAATATAATCACTAATAAATTCCACAACAAATTAACAGTATGCAATAACAAATTCTTATATAAGAAATGACATGTTTATGGTACTCATTTGTGTAATCTTTTTTTGCCCCGTTAAGATGGAGACGATCTTTATTTCTTAAGACTTTGTTGTGATTTTGAGTATCACAATTACGTCTCAATTAAGTGACATAATATTTGATAAATTCAAGGATTAGTCAATCAACCACTTTCACTGGTCAAATATTATGTTATTTGATTAGGACCCAATTATGATTCTCCCGGTGGAAGGAGATTTTAGTAATTACGGTGAGAAGTGCATGAATTCCCATGAGTTTTCTAAAAGAGGCGATCTGTTGGTCTGTGTCATTAGGGACCTCCTCATCATGCTCCCTTGTCTCTCTTCACATTTTGACCTCTCTTTTGTTTCCCTCTTTTATTCACCACAACTCTTTTCTTTCTCTCTATAAAATATATATTCACTATCTCTTATTCACATCTCTTCAAAGTTTCAAGCACTGTGAGAGGAAGCAAGAATGGCCAGCACTAACCTTCACAAACTAGTATTCATTCTACTCCTCACCTTAATCCTTTCACCTAAATTCATTCAAGGTCATTCTACACTCTCAATCCTTCTTCTCTTCTTCAATTTCTTCTTATCCCAAT